>CACSLJ010000076.1:0-95330 GCA_902706625.1 Albugo laibachii
ACCCTAAACCCTAAACCCTAAACCCTAAACCCTAAACCCTAAACCCTAAACCCTAAACCTTCACCCTAAACCCTAAACCCTAAACCCTAAACCCTAAACCCTAAACCCTAAACCCTAAACCCTAAACCCTAAACCCTAAACCCTAAACCCTAAACCCTAAACCCTAAACCCTAAACCCTAAACCCTAAACCCTAAACCCTAAACCCTAAACCCTAAACCCTAAACCCTAAACCCTAAACCCTAAACCCTAAACCCTAACCCTAAACCCTAAACCCTAAACCCTAAACCCTAAACCCTAAACCCTAAACCCTAAACCTAAAACCTAAAACCTAAAACCTAAAACCTAAAACCTAAAACCTAAAACCTAAACCCTAAAACCCAACCCTAAACCCTAAACCCTAAACCCTTGTAGAGCACGTTTTGCATTCCGCCAAGCATTGGTTATAGGTATCCATATCGCTAACTGCTGCAGATTTCTGCATAATGACTGTTGTAATTTGTAATCGTTACACATATTAATGCTTACTAACTGATGCCTGATTGTTTACTCCCTCATATTATTACATACTGACTGCTGTATTTTTTATAATCGTTGCACATACTATTGATTACTGACTGATGACTGATTGTTTACTGCTTCATCTTACTAAATAGTGACTGCTGTATCTAATATATTTGTTACAACACTAGCTCAACCATTCAAGCTGTTACGCGAATCGTCATATCGTATGAATCTCTTCTAGGGTAGGGCATGTGTTACTTGCTCGAACGATTGCTTCTGGAATATTCGAAATTGAGATAGATCAATTATTTTAGGCATCTATTCTCTCTGCGCTTGATATTTTAAGCATGAAGCCATTCCTATGCGTTGCATTAGACATGCCGAGTCGGATAGTTAACTAATATAATACGTATGTAAAGAGAATC
The DNA here is from genome assembly GCA_902706625.1 of Albugo laibachii. Classification (NCBI taxonomy): domain Eukaryota; phylum Oomycota; class Peronosporomycetes; order Albuginales; family Albuginaceae; genus Albugo; species Albugo laibachii. Next base: position 928 of record CACSLJ010000076.1, read on the forward strand.
GCTTGATATCACTCACTTTTCTTCTACACCACTCACCTTCTTTAATCTATATGACTAAATCTTCTCATATGACTCACGTTGTTAGTTGTCACTCCGCACGCTACCATGAAAATTACTACCACTCTCGCACCTCCTCCACGATCAGCATATGGCTCACCGGAAGAAGTAACGTTAGCAATTGAGGAACACACACGCGCTCAAACAGCTATACTGTATTAGAGCAACGACTCGCGCAGTACGGAGAAATCGTAGCATCGCAAAAGGAAAGAATCAATGAGTTTTTGTCGCAGTTGAACGCTGGTGCATGCAAACTTGAAGAGTAATCAGATCGATTCAGAAATGTTGAGGCTGCCTTGCAGATGGCAAAAAGCCATCTTAGTTAGATCAAACAACAACTGGAACATGCGCCAACTAGTAGGATTATCATACTACCTACATCAAAGCCTTAAATGAAAGTTTCTGATGAGGTACAATTCACTAGCTTCAGCCAGAAGCTGGACAAAGCATTAAGGAATTAGAATCAAGGCCTCTAAATTCAAATTATTGAATTACAAGCAAGTTATCAAACGTCGCAGCGTCAGGTAAGACGTATATCATTTGTAAATCGCAAACACCCTATTGGGTCCTTAGGAAGTGGGAACAGCTAAAAGAATTTATAATTTTAATATACCAAATTTTCTTTCATTCATTTCGCTTATTGAATTTCTGGTACAATTCCGTCACTTGTGCTTTCGTTCTATATATCCGAATAGCAGTCGATCATTTCTATTGCCTTGCGTTGTTTTTGATGGTGTGACAATTTTCATCCATGATCACCGGTGTGTTCTTTTTGTCATATTTCGATCGTGCCTTATAACGCACTTCCGTGTTCCGAATTTACCGTTCTGCTTTGGATTGATATCGATTCCTATTTACGCAGTCATGGAATGTATCTGTTTGTCATTATGGTGGCAAAACCAGCCAAGCAGGGGACGTATATGGTTATTGGATAAAACGTATAAAACAAACTGCTATGGTCTTTCGCTGTTGCATATCATTGGTGTGAAGGCAACAAAGAAAATACACACCCTCGGTTTCTGTCTTATGAAGAAAAAAACAAGGGAGATTACATCTTACCGCTGAGAAAGCTCAGGGAGTTTTTCTTTGACCTGTGTATACTTCAAGACATTGCATTTGTCACTGACCTTGAGCTCGCCTCGATGAGCGCTTTGGCAGAGATTTTTCCGAAGTGCACAGCGCTTCTGTGCTGTTGGCACATCAACAAGAATATCGTTGCAAAACAGAGGAGTGCGTTATCTTCACAAGACGAGTTTCCTGAGTTTATAAAGGCATGGAGCATGCTTGTCAATTCTGCAACTGAGTCAGCATGCAACGATCTGCTTCGAGCACTTGACCGCATGATATCGCATGTCATGAACTACGTGAACACAACCTGGCAATTACACAGGGAAATAATTATTAATACCTGGATTCTCTCCCGACATTTTGGGCACACTTTCACGTCACGTGTGACGAGCGCGCATGCCGCACTCAGGAGTTGGATTTCTGTCTCATCAGATATTCAAGGACCGTATATTTTCAGCTTTCTTTGATTTTATTCCATATCGCTAATGCTAATTTTACTCATCTTTGCAGGCGATCTTTTAGGTGTCGAAACGGCGATCAAGTTAGCCTGTAATGGGCAAATTGGAACAAAGTTAGCAACAGAATGCCGGAGAGCGGGCAATCACAAATATGCAGCTAGGGGCAATGTATGCTTCAGTAGTTGACAAGGTATCAGTTGCTGCTTTGCGGGGTGTCCAGAAGCAGTATAGTTTCATAGGCGAGCCCCTTGGTGAGTGTCATGACCGCTGGCGATCAACCATGGGTCATCTCTGCTCGCATGACTTTAGCATGTGTGTTGACAACCCTCTCCAAATTACCGATTTTGACCAGCACTGGTGGCTACAGTCCCCTGTCACATTGTTTGAACCAAGGGTAGCATTATCAATGGATGATGTTTTGAAGAACTCATGAGAAGTATGAGAAAGAAGACTCGTGGGGTCAGAAAAAGATTATGCTAATCAAGTTCTTGCTTTTTCAGCCATGTAGGCATGTATGATCCAGTGCGCGTGCAAGGGCGTGGAAGGCTATTTAAATCAACTGTGCGACTTTCTTTAGAATTTGAGCATGTTGCATCTGCCTTGACAGTAAAGGCAGAGGCAGGGGTAGCTACACACAGACGGTGTGCAGTATGCAGAGGATCAGGTCACAATGCACGAAGTTGCACAATGAACGCATGACTTCTCGGTTTCGATATCACAGCGCCATTAAGCAAAGGAAATATACAGAGCTTTTTCCACCTAAAGTGAATATCCTGTGTTTTAGAGAGTTATAATTAACGACGTGAGTAATATGAGAATATTTAGCCAATCAGATCAAATACGGTGAGTTTTATAGAAGGAAAGTGAGTGATATGGAACGACTCTGTACAGTGCGCGCCAATTAGTTAGCCGCACTTCGTTTTTTTTGTTTTTTGCGCGATCCAAGGCACTTTCAAAAATTCTGAAAAGACCACTACATTGGTGAGCTCTTGCAAATGTCGGGAGTGGTATTGCTTGTTTCATATTTAGCTTTCTCTTTTCAATAATAATAAAAACCTATAAAACACACCGAAAAATTGCGCCAATTGGTTAGCCACGCTAAATGAAATCGTTGATTGCGTTAGGAATTCTACGCTGTTGCTGCTCGCTAAAAGCTCGTTTTAGCTCCCTTGCGTTCTACAACTTCAAAGCACCGATCCGGCATTGAGTAAACCATCTTTTTGAGGTAGTCTAGGCCAATATTCTTCCACTCACTCAAAATTACCGATTTCAAGTCGTACTTGCTCATAAACCGACACCCGTCGCGATACACAGAGCACACAAGTACTCCACCGAGGTTCTCGATCGGATTCAAGTATGGGGACAGTGCTGGATGCTCTACAACGGCCACTACCTACTCCTTGAGAAAAACTATCGTATCCCGAGATCGATGGCACGACGCTCCATCTTGCTGAAATTGCATCTTCTCCACATGGTGTTGGTGGGAAAAGGCATGAGGTGATTTCTAAGCGTGTCGCAGTACGTTTCCTAGTTCTGGCGCCCCGAGACGAACGCCAAATCTCCCAAATCGCATGACGAGAAGCAGCCCCATACCATCACTGAATCGCCTCCACTGTGTCGGCTAAAAAAAACTTTGTTTCTCGTCACGCAGGTGGTGCCAATACTTCTGGAGTCCGTGCGGGCGGGTCGTCTGGGTTGAATTTCTTCTCATCAGAGAAGATGATAGAGCTCCAATCGGTTCGTTCTTTTAGCATGGTTTTCGCCCATTCGATGCCTTTTTTGTGCTCAGGGGTCACCTTTGTCGTGTGGTTGCGCTTTACGTACTCGAATAAATCATTGTTCTGGAGCTCTCGCTGAGTGGTGCGTACACTAGCGTCGAGCTGTAAAGACTTTTGAATCGTCTTGGCGCAGCTTCCAGTCTTCCTCGCCTCGCCAAACAGGCGACGACGCCCGCGCTCGGTGAGTGCTCGGACTCTCCCAGGCTTTTAGCACGTTCCATATGCGTCTGGATCGCGCAGGAAGCTGCTCACAACCTTCGCTGACCTGTTCATGCGTCTCGCGATCTCTCGGTGACTCATGCTCACACTCGAAAACGCAAGAATTTTGCCCCGTTCGACGTCTGAGAGAGGTTTGCCTTTTCCCATTATGGTGTGGAGCGAGAAAAAAGAAATGAGCAACATGATGGGTATGAAAAGGTAGCTCCGATCATGTGGAATCGATTGACGCTATTCAGAAATGGCGTAATCACTATTGCCTTTTCGTGATTACGAATCACGCACAGTGCGGCTAACCAATTGGCGTATTTTTTTGTGTAATTTTTAAGGTTTTATTGTTTATTGAAAAACGAAAGCTAAGTGTGAAACAAGTGATACCACCACGGCATTCAACGAAGTCTCACCAATGCAGTCTTTTTAAAAGTGTCGAAAGTGCCTTAGATCGCACAAAAAACTAAAAAACGAAGTGCGGCTGACAAACTGGCGCGCGCACTGTATAAATATTATATATATTAAATTTGTGAGATGATTGTAAGAGTTAATATACAGTAATTTATCTCACGACATGGCTCTTCGAAGTGACACGGGTTTTATATTTCCATCAAAATAATACATGCAACAGCTACCACATCTATAGCCGATCGGCAATTCTATTCATCGCACGTTTACGAATACAGAGCTGTACTTCAATTATCGCCTTCACTTTTTCCTTTGTGTTTTCCATTAAGTTTTTCACCTTCAGGTTTTCTCGCATCTGCACCACACCCGACAAATAATAGTTTGCACTTGTTTATCTGTCAACATTGGAGTTGGTTGCCTTCGTTCGTCCAGGGCAAATTTGGAAAAAAGATCATCCAATTTGGTCGAAGTCTAAAGGTAGAAGCTTTTCATATTTTTTGTGTGATCGTAGACGGTGATCAAATTTTGGAGAATATTCTGGACAGTGCGGGCAGCTAAATAAAAATCACACCGCGCGTAGAGCTCGTGCGTTGATGAATTCAGTATGGACCAGGAATTTCAAACCATCTACAGTATAGTCGAAAACCACTCTTTATCTTTCAATTCCAGATTAACCATACATTTTTCGTAGCCTCGTACGTATTCCTCGTTCCAAATCTGCAGGAGCGACTCCGTATTCATCGTCACAGTAGGACTCCGATGGTATAAGGTACGGAAAAGGTTCATTCGATGAAATTGTTTATTTTTATAAAAGTTTCCTCGATGAGCAATGAAGAAAAGTCGAGTGAATCAAGAAGATCCCTTTCAGACGATATCCATTCATACTGAACATTGGATTAATGAAGATTAGTCTCGAGCCGTCTCATTCTTTCCACTCTGGGAGATGATGAAGCTCTAATGAATGCCTGGGAGCTTCTGAAGGATCGTCACACACAATTGGTCTCGAGGATGCAGAAATGAACAATGATTATGTTTGCTTATTGATATTATCCACTCAGAGCTTATTACTAGTCGTTTCAATTTACCTTCTGACTGCTACTTACTAATAAGTGATTCTTGACTTGATTAACTCACTATTGACTATTTTCTACTCGCGAAGCTCTGGCCGGTGTTTGATGACAGATATTTGCTGGCTGATACAACTGACTTTTGACTGATATTACTGATTAATGACTGATATTTGCTGGATGATAAAACTGACTTTCGACTCAATATTCGTAGCTTTTGGTTGATATTACCAAATAATGACTGATATTTGCTGGCTGATACAACTGACGTTTGACTCATATTAGTGGATTGACATTACTCACTACGGACATCCCCAATCACAGATGGATATTATAATTAGGTTATTTATACAAAGCACAGAAATACAGCAAAATCCAGTTTAGCTTTAGTCCCAAAGCCGGATGCTCACCCTCATGACAATCTTGATTTCTTTTTGCTCAAAGTGTTGTTAAAACGGAAAAACTTGCTAGGTATCGCGTTAGCAATGCAACTAGCGTGAGAATTGCAAAAAACATTTAAGATTATATTTTAGCTAACAATTTTTTTTCTCTCCGTTGTGCCTTTGTAATGTCAGATTAAAAAAAGCTTGCGTTGGACGCGATCGGCTACGATGCAGTTCTAGAGCAAGCGAGCGAACGTCCAGAAAGGCACTCGAACTGAGAGAGAAACCTCCTAGATGGTAACAACCCTTCTTTTGTATCGTATACAATCAATGGCACGCAGTTCTCGATGAGTTACAATCTGGTGGAGTAGATCTACCCATCATGGTCAACGCTGGCTCAGACAATCTCAAAACGGTCTCCCATCAGAACCTTCGGACATCATAAAGCGCTCCTCCGCCGTTGGGATTGTTCAAAATACCCTGTAGCATCTTGATCATGGATTGGTACGATGAGAGTTCGAGCGGCCATATCGATACACGTGCGAATGACTTTATTCATTTTCGATTACGTTTCCGCACCGTCGCGCTGGACCACATCGAAGTCAACTTGAGCCGTCGATGAATCGGACATGCGGTGGAAGCTGCATTACAGCCCATGCCCATGTGATACGCAGGAGCATCAAGCATGACCATCCACATACAGATTTCAGGTATGCGTTTCTCGCATTGTTGAGCGTGATAGACGCAATACACTTTTCGATGTAGACCTAGATGCATGCGGCATGATCGTGCGAAGCCAGTGATCAAAGAATCTCTATACTTTTATATGTGATCAAATACTCTTATCGGATTCTTCGAGAAGGATTTTCAGCAAGGGTGAGAGATTAAGCGGGTACTTTGCGAGCAGACGTGAGTGCTGATTTGACATTCTGGAAAAGCGTATGCGGAAGCTTTAAATCATCTATAATGAGATATCCGATGAAGCAAGAGTTTTTATGATATACAAAATTGCTTTAAGCCATGTTCGCGTGACGTTATATCTGGTAGCAATTGCCTGTACCGATACTTGCGATTATTGGATACAGCGCTTTTTACACGAATTTGGCTGCTCCGGGACAACCAAGCCAATCTCATCCATCCGATTGTATCAATTCTATCCAGTCAGACTTTTTTTTGCAATTTCGGCAGAAAACACCGATTCGGATCTCTGGCCTCGAATACAAAGTAGTGACTTCTGATGGAATTATTACAGTGATACAAGCTTCTCTTCTTACTCGGAATTTAATCGCTCTATTTTCCATGCAGACTTCCTCTCAGTAGCTCTTCGAATTATATAGAATCAGGTCGTGTCTCATTCTGTAATCAAGAAGCTGATCAGTTTAACGGCTGTATAGTCAATTAGTCATCGAAGTGTTGCATACAGCCGCATTTAGCTGTTCGGCTCGATAGAGTTCCCCAAATTATCCCTTCGAACTTTTACACTGGCTCAAACTCGTGTTGAGATACCGTTCAAGCTCCTCAAATACAAAGAGGGATAAAGGACGAGTTTTTGATGTAATTATGAAGCCGAATGGCGGAAGTGGATCTCGGATGCTAACTTTGAATCGTCGATGTCTGATGTTTCCGTATGAGCTTGTTATCCCGCTTGTGTGTGCGAGTCAAACTGAGTTGAAAAGTAGTACACACATGAGTACCTTGAAGGAGAAAATTCCTGAGAATGACGATCTTAACCTCGTGCCCAGAAGATACGTTTCTACGAAAGAAGAACAGCAAGCTGCTAGCTCAAATACATATGCACAACAACCCGTTACAATTAGCAGACTGCCTGCTGATTTGCATCACAAAAATTTTTGCAGCGTCGGTTTTCGTATTTTTTTTCCACAGCTAATTGTAATCTGTAACTCTCTCAATACAATTCATGCTGGCGTATGAGGTTTTATAATATTGGATATATCCATCGAATTGGCCACTAACAGGAGCGTTTTCCTATCATCATTACAATTGTGATTGTGGAGCTGCTATTTGGAAACCATACAGTCCCATTCCAACCAACATCAATCAGAAAAGTGATATTTTTTGTTTCATTTTAATCATTCAATAACACTTTTTCAAGCTTCAACCCAGCTCAATTCGGCTTTAAGTATCTCGATGAGATAGCGAATCATATTTACACATTTTGTGAAACTTATCAACAAAAGTGCACGTAATAAAAGAGGTACGACGTTTCTGTAGACTCCAGCATCGTAAAGCATAGAATACACTTAGTGAATGAAAAGCTTACTATTGGCTCCAATATTATATTTTCGGGGATAAATCAAGCTATCGAAGTTTTTGTAGACTTAAAAAGGTATATAGTGCAATTTTGGTATGTGATGATAGAAATTCTGAAGTAATCGTGTGTGGAGTGAAGTGAAAATTTCTCGACAGACGATGAATACCATGGGAAATTTTAGCTCTAAAGCATTCGTAGTGAAATATAACAACGGAGGGTGGGCAATGATGAAGCAAGACTGGCATGACCGAGGTTTTAGATAGCAGTGAGCAAGAATGTTTTGGCGCTATGTCTCATACGCAATCGGTTTGATGATAACCCAAGTTACAGGATCTGGTTCTATTCCATTAGTGAGTGACGACTGAGCCACTCGGTTTTGATAGGTTGTTGTAAACGAGATTCTTGATTCGAAGATTACTGACATCATAGTGACTCGAATATTCCAGGAAGAGCAGTATAGCAGCAAACCACTCCGATAAGAAGAATGTACAAAAATATATATATCAAATAATCCTCGCAGCCTAAACTTAATTCCTGAAAATCTGGTCAGCACAATATAATGAAAGTAGCGCAATGCTGATGATGCATGCATTTTGATGGCTTGGAATTTATCTTTAGAAATTAGACAAGAGTTCTTGAGTAATCTTGACTGTATAGAGATCAGAATAGTAACAGCATAGCACAGCAACCTCCCGCACCGTTCAGTATCTCCTTGCATAGGTTTCACAAATCGCATGCAATACAGTAATAAGGTTAATGGAGTACCCTTCTTGTTTGCTTGATCTCGCTTTATGATACCGACTACTGCTTTCGTTCATATAACGGATACGTTAGACTTAAACGTGCTCCTTGTTTTTTCTTATATAATGGGCGACGCATGGTTTTGACCAAATAGATTATTCATAGAAGTATATCGGATAAACGTTGGACGAGTGTAGGGTTTCGTTTGAGGTGCAGAGCAAAGTTGTAAAAATCGAAGTGTCATCAATAAAATTCAATAGCGCGACACGTATGAGCTCAGGGAAACATTGCCAGCCACATTTGTGGCGAAAACTCCTTGCCGCAGAAATCGTCAATCTACAAGCTCATTCTCAGTATGAGTGGATTCCAAATGACCTACAAATTGTTGTAGCCCTGGATTATGCACTACTACTAGTAAAGGAACATTTGTGCAGAACAAGCAAATTCATCCGCAGAAGTTTTTTCGTCTGTTATTCCATCGTAAAGAAGAAGGTTTGCGTATGCATCTAAACCCCTTCTCCAAATATGTTACCGTGAATTTGTACAAGAACATGTCCTATGGAACGATGAACTGGAGTACGAGTGGTTCTTGACTATATATGGTCTGGAGTTTCTGATTCATACTTAGTGAATGGAGACAGCATTCCTCGCGCTGTGCGAGTTGCATTCAACTATCCCCACAGCCCCAAGAATGCTCCAAAGCTCGATCATCGTCTTCGTTTGACCGACGAATATGATCTCAAAGCTAGCTCAAGACTTCGGGACACAATCATTGCATTGGATGGTCGTGTTGTGGAATTTGAATTGCAAAAATGAATACCTCGTGCGCTTCCTTTGGCGTACACTCAGACTGTGAAAGCATAAGTGGAAGATGTTTCGGAAGTTTACCAAGCTGCGAAGAGAATTAGTTGTTAATATCGACATTACCGAGCTGGAAATGACAGATCAATTTTAGGATCGCAAGCGGTCAAGTGCGATGCATCGTCTATATACAGCTATTGAATAAAAAGTTACTCTAATCGGAAACTCTAAGTGCCAATTGTATGAGCTAAATAGAAAGAATACGTAGAGGTCTTCCCTGGTATAAGAAATTTGACCAAAGTAAGAATTTCGCATGCAAAAGAGTTTTAATAATGATAATTACCGTATACTATTTGTCACTCGTCGCCCCCACAATCCTTTAACCCATCGAGATTTATTTAGGGTTTATTAACAAAAATCCTAGCTTTTGTGAAAATTAAACAAAATATCCCAAATTTAAAAATGATGAAACAAAATATCCCATAATTATAAAATGTATGAAAGAAATATCCCAATATTGATAGAGCCTAACATAGGATTGCCAGTGAGCAATTTCAAAAAACAAACTATGTCGACAATCTCAAGAAGTAGTAGCTCTTCATCACTATCCAGCTTATCGTATTCTTCAGATACGATCGATTATGGAAAAAGCCTTAGGTATGCCCAACGATTCTTTGATCTGTAGAAGGCACTGACAAAGAATCTATTCGGCTGTCAGTAATCAATTTTCATCACGATATTCTTCTTCGATTAGGACAACTCGAAGTGATGATAGGTGACTCAAAGCAGTATGTGAATTTTCAGACTGTTTGTTCGAAGTATATTTTTCTTATGGCAAAAAATATGGAACTCCAACTAAGATTATTTCTCATACATGCACCTTTCAGACGCTAATGGAAATTCAAGTCGCGTTGTCAAGTATTATAGTCAGCTAGACAGCTAGTGCAGCATGTTGATATTCGAAATCTTTTTCATCAGAATAAACGGTCAGTTACACCAACGATGATAATGAATGTTGTCTCAAGTCAAGAGAGTCAAACGGGTTGATGATCTGTGCTAATGCGTGCAAGAAATCTAAGCTATAGTTCTTCGGCGATGATATCCAGCAATATCAACTGTTAACTGATTATGTTTCCAAATTACGACAGAATGATCATGACGTGATATTGGAAATGGAGGATAAACAATTCACTCGAATGCAAATTATATTTCGCGAAGGGAAACAAGTATTCAAGTCAAGTCATACGCACAGTGTGGACTTTGTCTCGATGGTACTTTATTTAAAAATGTGAGTGGAGGTATTTTTAGTAGCATGTGTGTTCAATGGGAACCAGCATAATATAAGTTGTATCCGTGGCCATTGTTTCTATTGAAAATGGAGCTAATTGAAGTTTCTTTCTTCGGAATTTGGGCGTGATACTTCCAGTGAAGCCTAGATTCATTTTGTCATACAGAGTAAAAGTGTTGATTCCTGCTGTTAGCTCTGTGTATCCCAGCACGTATCGCCTCTAATGCTTTCGCCATTTGATGGAGAATTTCAACAGGAAGTTTCGATCTGTTGAATTGAATAATGAATTCTGAGGATTAGCAAAAAACACTTTAATGACTGAATACACCCAGAAGGCTGAGCATTTGAATCAAATCAATCTTGGAATTAAAATGACTGCAAGATGTTGGTGTGAAAAATTGGGCACTAGCGCATGGTCCATGTCCAAGGTATGTCCACTTAAGATCCAATAGTGTTGAGCCTGTCAATAGCTCATTGCGAAAGATTCGCAAGCTACCCATTTTACATTGCCTTATGACATTTGAGCTGTACGTTGGTAGTAAATGGTTAATAAATGGTAAGAAGCATTGCGAGTGGGATGCTGTGTCACAATACATGAACAGCCAGGTCGAGAAATTGTTGCGTGATCCAGTATCTAGCAGCATTACCAGCTATACAGCAACATCATTTCTGGTTCATTGTGTTTATACTCCTGGCTCACTTCTCAAGGTTTTTCGAGTTCAGCTCAGAGCCAATGTCTGTTCTTGTGGGTAACCAAACGATATGGAGCACCATATACTCATTTGCTAGTCTGCTATCAACACGAGAACCGTCTTGCTAAAGCACACTGTCTTTATGGATGGGTTTGGAGGACCTCTGCTTTTGTAGAAGCGTAAAGCAGTGTTCATGGATTAAAATGGCTACCAGCAGTCACAAAGGATATGATGATTGAATGTGATTGCACTGCATGTATTGTGAAGCAGCGCGCAGGTAGACCAAAGAAGAAGCGCCGAGGTGAATCTCAAATGAGTACGCGCAATCTAACTGCTTCCTATAAATGCGGTTGTGTGGAGGAAGGGGCCATAACAGAAGACGCTGCCCCGACAAGAACAATGACTGTAGACCAATAACTATATACTTCCTCCGTATTTATATGATCGGTGCACTAGCGCAAATTAAGGCTAGTAAGATGTAATAATGATCAAAACAGGAATATTATTAAATATTATTGTTAAGCACAACCAGAACTATCGTTCTATATATTGACTGGTCACGGGCACGCAAAATTGATTGCTCCGATGCCGTTTTACACCATCGCCATCTCCTCACAATCCTAACGTCGACCCGCTGCGCATTCCTATATGCACCAACACCATCCCGGTCAGTTCTCCCACATTCTCAAAGAACATGTCCAACACGGATCATGCGCAGGCTTTTGATTTTTGCTTTCAGAAGCAACAATTTCGTGCTGATTCCTGCTGGTATCACTGCTGCAGCGAAACATTTTAACAGCCATCGCAGCACAATAATCCGCATATGGTCATGCAGACAATATACCACTAACGTACACGACTTCGACGGGGACGTTTCCAGAAGATTTCAACAGTTCTCTTGGCGCTAGCGACTTAACGACACCGATTTTGCTGGAGAGCATGTCTAAGGTCACTCCCCAGAAGCTCATGCGGATTCGCTATCTCGCCACTGGTGTTGGTGTCGACGCTGCTATCCAGCGCCTCTTTTGAAAAGGAAGCTCCAAGAGGCACAGCAATAGTATTAAACCGCTTTTGACATCTTCAACTTTGATGCAGAGGTTGCGTTTTGCGCTCAAGTGTGTTCAGCAGCGTGATGGGGAGCTCAAGTTCGACAACATTATGCAGGTCGTCCACGTGGATGAACAATGGTTTAACGAAGACGTTGACAACAGAGCGTTCTACCTGATACCTGCCGAAACACCTCCTTTACGGTGCCGAAAAAGCAAGTACTTTCTGGTTAAAACGATGTTTCTCGCTCTATTGCAGGACCAAGGTGAGTGATTCATTTTACCTTCACAAATTGATACTCTCCAATTTATCATACGCTCTACTTCAGCGCACAGATACGACTAGAGTTAGTACCTTTGCAAATCAATATACTTCTTCAATTCATATACAGTTAGTGCAGTTCACACATCATTGAAATACATGCATGGTCTTTGTGTGCACCAACCAAACTTGAAAATACGGAGGAAGTAGTATATAATGGGATTAATAAAAGGATTTTTTATCGACATAAAGACCCTTCGAACCAAATCATAATCCCATTTGGGATATTCCTTTTATCAATTAATAATTTTGGGATATTTTGCTTCATTATTTTTGAATTTGGGATAGTTTGTTTAATTTTCACAAAAGTTGGGACACTTTGTTTATAAACCCTGAAATAAAAAACGTGTTTACTAAGTAGATTCGCGGCGCACATTTGCAATGCCCTGAATAAGCTCGTACAGGTCTTGTGGTATAATGAAAGTGTGTTTCCAACAGTTCGAGATGGTGGACTGCGTCACAGACTCCAACGCACCACGGCACCAGTGCATAGCCTGCAAGACGTCGACTTGGTAGATATCCTCCACGGAGGACGGTAACCAATACGAGCTCCTTATAACCAGACACTTACCATTTACATCGTATGTGCTCTCTTTCTCCAGAAGAGATGCGTCATCACCAAGAAGTGCTTCGCCGCTTTCTCCCTGCGCTTTAGAAACTCTTTATCGTTTGTATTGATTGATATATTAGCAATCAAAGCCAGGCTACATTGTGCATCAAGAAAAACACTATATTTACATAATTAACCAATAGAAAGCTCTTTGTAAGGACAGCAGCCAATCATGGCGTACCTGAAATGAGAGTGTTAATGTCCATATGAACGCTTCTGGGGACGGGGGAATGCGATCGATGCTTGCGTACAGCATACTATGCTACTCTGACAGTGAGTCCTATCCGGTAAACATCCACGTATCTCTGGGCTTTGCGTGCAAATAGAAAAAATGACGGTGGATCCCGTTGTGCTTTAATGTTGCACGATTGTATCGTGAGAGTGAATGGCCCCTCTGAATTTTTACTCAATCACAATGCAGATTCTGATACCAAAACATTTAACCTTTCCAAATCTTAATATTTATAGGGAGTTACTATATTCACACTCCTTTTCCTTGAATTCACACCCTTTTCGCAAATTCTTATACAGTACAGTATTATAATTAAGGAGTTACTATTTTGACCACTCTTTACCTGAAAATTAAGGGTAATGTTATATTCACCCCCCATTTTTACTATTTGCACCCCCAGAATCAAAATACGGTGTTTTGTACAAATTACACAGAATCTATAAATAGCAACTATACTGATTATTCCTTCGCAACGCCATACACACAGTAACACTGCCACCAGCCATAGAACCTACGCGGAGAACGATGGAGTCTGATGACTTCTTAAATGTCGCGTATTCGTCAGCAAAGGATCTGCTCAATGCTCTCCAAATCAAAGCGCACGTGCTTAACTTCTCGCTTTCGATCCTCGGTCCGACTACAAGAAGGGAAATTGATCATTGTGTGCGATCGAGTGGGATCATACAAGTCTGTTGCTGTCGAGCGGAGAACCAAAACAAAAAGCATAGGATGCGATTACAGACTCATAGCGCGACAAATCGGTGTCGACAAGCTGTGGAAGGTGATCCGACTTGAAGGAGCGCACAATCATGACATGTCTAAAGACCTCATCATGCATCCTCGCGCTAGATGAATACTAGGTCAGAGCAGATTTCGAAGCAGCCACGGGGATCTGCTAGTAGAAAGCATAGAGAATATTAAAGTTAACTTTAGTTAAATACTTTAGTGCGATTTGTTAGTGGTTTGGGAATATCCTCTATAGCTGCAGTTGAAAGCGGTGTCTCAAGTGAGTACATGAACACCAACAAAATTATGTACGCGGAGCTAGAGGCAATAGCACCCGACTCCGATGCGTGAAGGCAAGAGAGAAAATTTCGGAAACTGGATCCATCGGGACCCTTCATCGGAGAGTTAACGGAAGGACGCGTTCGATGAATGAATGGGGATTGCGAGATGGTGGATCTTTCAGGAGAGGATCGGATAGCCAACGCGCAACAGCTCCCCAGGCACCCGAGTACAAAGGGGAGACATCAGAAGACAAGAGGGATTTTGTGAAGAAAAAACGAAATTATTACAACACGTTGCTGGCTTACGAACATGCCAGAATAAACCGTTCTTCATGCCGGTACCCTAAATCCATGTCATAGGCGGCCCCAATGTACATACGGTACTATTAGAGCCTTTCAAAAATTATAGCACCACCTATGACATGCATTTTGTAAAAATGAGCTTGAGGTGAGCACTGGCGTAGTCCAAACTAAGACAAGTTTTTAGAAAGGCGTTTTCGAAGTGACGGTCAAATACCCATGTCTGATAGGTCAGATGCGAGAGCACATACAGTAGGTCAACACAACACAGAAGTAGTTTGTCAGGTGGATGGCTTAACCAGTGTGATCCTATGTTAGGATCAGTGCCCTTATGTCAATGCAGTGCATCCTATTCTACAGCTACACGTAATTACACATGTGTGTTGAAACTGTTTCGGATAAAGGGCACCGTCTTTGACATGGATTTTAGGGTATCAGCTTGCGTGGAGGTCTGGACAAAGGAACAGATCCTGAAGTTTGAGATGGAAAATCTGCAGTGGGAGTAGCGGAACAAGACTGGATTAACTACTTTCGGGAAGAAGGTAAGCCGAATCGCTTGGATTTGACAAAGATTGATGTAGAAATGCGCAAACTGAAGCTGGATTTAATCCTGACCAATGTACACTCGCGAATATCTCGACTGCGTAACCAAACATATCACGTTTTGGATCTGCGCGGCCTGCATGCGTTGGAACGTCAATGTCCAGGCGAAAAGTCGTGGAAAAGTTGGGAATGGACGTTCACAAGGCAAAGGAGAAGAATCCCATAGTCTTCTGCACATGGTGCCAAGAATCGGTGAAGTGTTTATAGAGTGGAAACCAGCACCAATGCCAAACAGCATGTCAAACAGAGGTGAGACGAAATATGTGTAGGCGAACAAGCTGGCGCAACGAAACAATAACAGAAGTAAGAACGAGAAGTCTTCGATTGTTGGTTCAAGTAGAAAACAACGGTACAATTTCCTAATGTGCGATAGTACAGAGCATTCCGTTCGTAGCTGTCCCTCATGTGCGCCGGTAGAAGCTGAAAGATTGCTGAAACAAAGGAGTTCGTACGAAGAAGGGTAAGTTAAAAAGGCAGTTGCGCGGGGTATCAGTGGAGAGGTCATGACGACGGTGGATGGAATCGAAAATGTCAACACGCTGCTGGGTTCAAGATCGAATTTTCGGATGATATCCATTGGCCTCGTCAAAGTGCTTTCGGCTGCAAAATATATCTACCAATCAAATATTTGAAGGTGCCGTTAAGGATAGCCACCGTGGGGAAGACGCCACTATTGGTAAAACGAAGTGGGCCTTTAGCCTGCTTGGAGTTCACTACAAATGGCGGACCACTCGTATGGAAAAATCTTGAATTCATGGTAAATGAAGAAGATGAATCGCTCTCTTTACTCATGGAAAGACATCTCATGGAAACAATGTGGTATTCAGTAGAGGCGGTTTTGCAAGGAGCAAAAGAGAAACAAGCTATCTGGGATGTGTCCTACGATGCTGCTACAGCAGTCCAGACTCCAGTGATTGAATCTTTGCAAAGATGCGAGGAAAGCTTGTATGAAGACCTGGATGATGATTTGGTTAAAGCAGAACGGTGTCTTTTCCCCCGAAGTGAAGCACATCGAAGCTCAGCAAGACACTATAGATAGCATATTGAAGGAAAAGGTGCACGAGTTGCAAGACTAAGGGGCCGCAGTGGAGTCAGTCGACCTCTAAAGGATCTTTTCATCAAATATGGGGATATATTTCATGCAAAATTTGCCGCAGATCCTCCAGTGAAAGTCGCACCATTGCAAGTCATATGGAAGGAAGGATCCACCCCGTTCATGGCGAAGTCGAGACTTTATTCACTGCTAAATCGCGACTATATGGATAAACATCTGGCGGATCTGATGGAACATGATTTAATAAATCGTAATCCATAGTTTCGATGGGGAAGTGCCCCGCGTATTGTGACAAACAAGGAAGTGGGATCTTATCGTATGACGGTTGATCTACGGGCGATAAATGCAGCAACCGTTCCGATGCCATGGCCAATGCCACATCTGAAAGTAGTCTTTCTGAATTTGAAGGATCAAGATGCTATTTTCTTTGGATTGTTTTCAATTCTACTGGAAGCTACCCCTACATCTAATTAGCAGAGACTACATTACTGTGGTGACGATGAATGAATTATTCGCGGCAAATCGAGTCATCATGGGATTGTCCGATGCAGTTGCTTACGCACAACAAGTCGACGAGAAGTTCATGAAACCCGTACGGGAAAAGACGTACAGTTCGATGATGTATTGGGATATGCCGATTCCGAGAAGAAATGACTGGATACACTTGAGGTGGTCATGAGAAGATGTCAGGACTTTGGAGTAAAAGTACATATAGCGAAATGTATTTTCCTTTCGCATTCCACCGTGTGGTGTGGAATGCAGATTTTAAGAGAGTGTATGATTCATTGTTCGAGTAGGGTACAAGGCTTGTGTGAGCTTGAACCCTCAGAGAGTGCAGCAGATCTCCAGCAGCTTTTATGTGCCGTAAACGGGATGCAAAACAACATCCCGAATTACACCGCACTTGTAAAAGATCTGCAGGACGTTCTGGAATACGCGATGAAGTCGGCGAGAAGCAGAAAAGAATGAATCTCATGAACGTGTTGCTCCGGGACCATGGATGGAGTACGAAGCACAATGTGTGCTTACAACAGATCAAAGGGGTCCTGTCTGCAATGGTGTCCATGGAGCATCCAACAGACACATGGGACGTGCGCCTGTATACAGATGCGTCTCAAGATTATTGGGGGATATCATTGCACTAGTGGCACCGGGAGAATCATCAAAGCCCACAGTTAAACAGAATATTTTTCCACTAGCTTTTATAAGCGGGCCGTTCAAAAGATCTATGCTGAAATGGGTGACGATTTAAAAAGAATCGTTTGCTATTGTGAAGACATGCAAGCGAATGGAATACTTGTTGCTGAGACAAAAGGAATTACATATCTTTACCGACAACCGCAATTTACAGCTTATATTTGACCCAAGGAGTGTCGATAATGCGATAGCTCGATACAGTGCGGACAAACTAAAACGATGATCGATGTTGTTACAAACGTTTCGCTATCCTGTTGAGCATGTGGCCGGGTGCGAAATGTATGGGTTGATTTGCTTTCACGGTAGAGTCGACCTAAATTTAACACGGAGCGGTTTACCAGGTAATTGCTGTTCTGTATCGATTGTCAGTAATGTGTCGCCTCTAGAAACAACGGATTTTGAATTGCCGTCAGTGGAGGAGACCAGAGCGATACAAGAAAGGGCACTTGCGGTGTTGCAAAAAGCCACAAACTATACCAAGGATGCGGTAAGGTTATTTTGTGTATATGCACAGGAACGTACATGGATACCAGATAATGCTGTGGATTTACAGCAGCGATTATGTGTCATATCTCTTGCGGGTGCAGCAGGGCAGCGTGGGTTGAAACGACACATGACATTCTGGTGAACCATGTGGTTTGGAAAAGCATGAGATGACTTGAACAAGTTTGTTGTCCGAGAGCGTACGGCGAAACGCTGCGTGCAACAAAACCGAATGAGACATCCATTTTGGCCACCTATCTATACCACGAGGCTTGAATGGTTTACGTTATGTCCTGGTGCTGAAAGACAGATTGAGTGGACTCTGTGAATTTATCCCAACCACCGTTGCCAATATAGCGGCAACCTTCAACACTTAAATGAATTGTTTAAGCGTTATGCTGTGGTGTTATTGTGGGTATCCTATCAAGAATCGCATTTCAAAAACGAAATGATCGAGAAGCTACGAAAGCTGCTCGGTGCGTAGCACCATTTTCGTTACGGCATATTGTCCATGGGCAGATGGGTCGGTAGAGGTACTGAAGAGGCAATTGTTAAAGGCACTGCGGTCGCTATTGAGCGTAAAACGACAACTAATTGGGCATTGTCCGCCGTATTTGTCGCTGTGTCAGTCGAGCATCAACCACCTACCTTCAAGTCGACTCGGTGGTGTTGCCCCGGTGACGGCATTTACTGCTCTCCCTCCACGAGACCCTATCAGCGTCATCTATCAGCCGGCTGGGCTGACAGGGATGTCGTCGTTTACATAGAATACACATGCAACATCTTCAGCAAGCAATTGACGCTTTGCACAAACAAGTTTCCGAAGCAGCACGCCAACAACACGAACGGAAAAATGGTTTGCATGCCTTGAATCTGAAATGGGTGAATTCGTCTTATCAGAAAATTTCACTCGACACGACAACAACTTAATACTGCATTGGAAGGGCGTTTAAAGCGTGGTAGTCACGACTGATGGCTGGACTTATGACATCCAGGAGCTTGTCACCTTTTTTTAAATCATCACGCGACAAATAACGCGTTTAATGTTTTTCAGAGAAAAATATCTCGGTGGTACCCAGGATTTGTGCGACTATGGTACTTACGCAAATGGTGGTCATTTGGTCCAGCGTTTTCTGGACTGCATAATGCATCCCGACATGCAGCAATGGGAGGTGTTCGTCCAGTGGCAAGGATTAGACGAGGCCAAATAAAGATAGGAGCATGCGCGTATCCTCTTGGAGAATGAACCACTTTTGGTGGCGTGGTTGGTACGTACTGAGCCTAAGGCAGAGGCATGCAAAGTTTCGTCCCCAATAAACCTTCCAGCAGGAGAGGGAAATGATGTATGTTACGTATCTTTTACAAACACCAGATAACCTAGGTAACGTACCTAATCCATAAAAGATCTTGATACATGCACCTTACTTTTTTTCGAATACTAGTTCAGATTAGATCCCGAAGCAGTCACGGAGATCTGCTAGTAGAAAACATAGAGGATATCAGCTTGACACGTTTCGATACAGAGTGAAGCTTCATGAAGATATGGTCCGATTTACTACCATTACGTAATTGCAACGCAAAAATCTAGAAACAAAACACTTCCTCGCATTTTTTATGATACTTGCTACGTTCTGATCACTAGGAAACACAAATAGCTCACCCGAGTGTCTAGCTGATTTGTGATTAAAGAAGGGAGCTGGTATATTCACGCCCTTTTTTTCGTTAATTGAGCTTTTAGTTTCCACGTTTAAGAAACTAAAGAAATGTCTAGAAAGTAAACTGGCAAAGCTCTCTAAAATCATTTGATACGACGCATACTCAAGGCATGCTCCATATTCCAGAGGCTGGAATACCTTCTTCGCACACTCTTTGGTTTCGAATTTAGTCGAATAGTTCAAAGTTGGTGTTTGTGATCGACGAAACCAAGTTGCGGAGAAAGACTATTAATTATTTGTGATTGGCGATTTGACAAAAAGCTTGAGTATCTAGAAGTCGCAAGTATTTATGTAAAAGATGGAAGCTTTCAATGGTGGAGTACATTCAAATCGAATAATCAATAATCAGCAGCACGGTAGACGAATTCCTAATCGACACATGTGCAAAATATTGATAATTGTTTTGTCATCACTTTTGCTTGTTTGATCAGCTGTGAATATATCTTCGATCATATATAAATATCGTTAACTAGAGAGGATTTGGGACTGTTAATGGAAATTGAGATTCTGTTCTGCACATTCTTTTGAAAGCAGAATTGTCATGCTCACTTATTGTAGACAGCTGGCTTTGTACGGTCAGAGCATATATTCACCATGCACTTTTCGTTGCTGTGAAGTGCAGGCATCTGTTCATTACTTCGATAGATTTGCTTTCGATGAAGGTTTCGTACTGTAGTTTCCATAAATGGGAAATGTGCTTGATCAAAAGGTTATTTATATCCATTAATGCGGCGTGCAATACTTACATCTTGATCTGACTATCATGTTCAGCAAAACAAAGCAACAAGGAGATTTTCTTTTTTCTTTTTTGATGCATACACAGCCCAAAAAGTTCACCAAAGCTTCTATCCGTGTACCAGAGAAGTGTATCCTTTGTCCTAAAATCTGTATGAAGTTTTAGTTGAGTATAATCTAGTGGATGAGTTTGAGCATATACTCGAGCGTCGACTGTGTATGGGTAAGTGTGTGCGGAGGACAAGGGTTTACTTGCCGTTTAATTAGCAACCATCAACACGCTTCCGGGTTTTGATTCACTTTTTGATTGTTATGATGCAAAGTAAAAGTAAATGGAAAAATCTGCAACTCGGAAGTTAAAGTAGAGATGATAGACGTCTTCAGTATTCATCAAAATCAAAGTGAGCACTTTTTCAATTACGGTAGTGGTCGTTGTCGTTACAGATCGTGAATGGTACAAAACCTATTTGCGAAAGATTCAGAACGTATGCTCCTTTGATGGTTCAAGTGATGAAGAAACATGTGAAAAGTTGCTATGAGCATGTTTCATTTATGAGAACGCCAATTCAAGGTGGAGTGCTCCTCGTTTTCCCGTCTAGAAACCTGGGATATCAATATCGAATGACCATCGACTATCGTGAAGCAAACAAGGTGAATCAGCCAAAGAGTGATCCAATGCCTTATCTGGATATAAGAATGGTTGTCCTGATTAAGGTGGCTATGTTGGGAATTATGAATCTGTGTTCTGGTTTTCGGCAACTACCCTGACACTGTTAAAACTAGGCTGCATTTGAGCAGAAGTAGGTAGAAGTAAAAGTAAAATATATTAACTATTTGTTAGCCTACTAGAACATGCATGCGCAAGAGATTCTTGCGCTTTATCCACCCGTGAAACGAGATAGTTTGGGCGCACATGACCTGTGACAAGCAAATCTGGTCATTAGCTCAGCGCTAACACTCCTCTTCGCCCGTACTATGCATGATTCTCAAGTTGAACATGTCACGTATTTCATCAATCCGTGGCACGGGTAGGGCCTTCGTCAATAAATTTGCAATCATATCACCAGACTTCACAAAGATTGGCTGAACAACTTGGGCATGAGCGTAGTGGCAGATAAAGCTGAAACGAATATCCACATGCTTGGCACTTGCCGTACTCTTCTCGCTTTCCAGTTACTTGACCGCCGCTTGATTGTGCATCTTCATTTTCATCGGCTCAGCAATCTTGATACCTAGCTCTGAAATAATTAACTTATTCCCAACAATTCACGACCAGCGTGTGAAGCCGAAATGAATTCGGTTTCCATTGTACTCAGTGACACCCTAGTCTGTTTCTTGCACGACCACAAAATCACAGCACCATCTATCATCACCACACATCCCGACACAGACTTACGGTCAGACTTGTCAGCCACGAATTTAGTGTCGCTCCAGCTTTCAATCTTGACATCACCAGAGGATACTCCAACGCCGCCTATCTGCAACTTTAACATCTTGGTACCCTTTAAGTACCTTGAAACACGCTTCGCCATCTTCCAGTCGTCCATAGTAGGCTTGTGCGTTTGTCGAGTCACCCTGTGTACCGCAAACCATATATCCGGTCTCGTACAGCGCGCGATCCAAAGTAGCCCCGATAGCTCCAACATGTGTTGAGATTTGCTGCTCATCGGCTCTGTTTACATCTCAATCCAGCAACATTCAATACGAAAAACGTACATAAGCATAGAATAGTGATATTTTATTGCCATTCGCGGCCGTCACTGGTAGTTATTCTGGTCCTTGGGAATTGTAGTCATTGAGCTCTTCAACAATTGGAGCTGGTACTCCGTTTTCCGTCTCCAGTCCATACTCTTTGAGAAGTAGATCGATGGACACTCCCTTTTCGTTCTTGGGGTGATGCTGCCGAGTATGCAAGTTACATTCTGAACAAGATTCCTACTAAAGGTAACATAAGGCAAGTGTCTCCAATTGAGATGCTCACCAAAAGGACACCGGTCCTGGGCGACATTGTGGTGTTTGGGTCGCCATATACAGTGCACAAATATTCAAAACACAAGTCCCTGGGCGAACGTGGGAAGGCGGCTATAATTTTTGGAAAGAGCGTTGTGATGAAGGGATACAGATTCTATATTGCGAAGGATCGAATCGTGATGTCACCCAGCATGTTCGGAATGTGGAAACGTTAAATGACAATCAGAACTCTCAACTATCGAGCTTTTTCAAAGGAGTCGTCGATCAGGAGGAGCTCGACGATATGGCTGAAAGATGGAAACGTGACCACGATATCTTCGACCAGAAGAAAAGCGCATTGAAAAGAGTTCAAACAGGAAAAAGAATCTACCGTCAAGATGGACGCTTTATCGACACCTCACCCGGTCAAGATACAACGCCAAGACTGATACTGTTGAACATAAGAACATCCGAGGTGTCTTCAATGTCCGTGTGTGAATTGGACCCGAAGAATTACGGTGAAGCAATGATGAGTCAAGGAAAGCATAAATGGGTGACAGCTGTATCGGAAGAGTTAGATGCTTTGGAAGAAAATGGAGTGTGGGAGGTGGTGACACCACCTATCGGCTCACATGTTTTGCACAACAAGTGGGTTTTCAAGACTAAGACGGATGCGAATGGTGACGTCGAGCGATACAAGGCTCGACTCGTCGCATGCTCGAACGAAAACCTTTTCGATGTCGGCTACAAAATGACATTTGCTGTAGTGATGGATCTCAGCACAGTCAAGGTGATACTCGTTTTATCACGACGATGGAACGCGCCGGCACGTCATGGAGATGTGCCGAAAGCATATGTCAAAGCGGAAAAGGAACCGCATTTGGACTTTTACATGAAGGTTCCAAAAGAGATGAAGATCGATGAGGTGGATGTGAAGAGACATGGTTGAATGACTCAAGTAAGCTGGCATTACTGCTGAAGAAATCATTGTATGATTTGAAACAGGCTGGTAGACTCTCGAGCAAGCTATTGCACTCGAGATTGTGCGATTCCGGGTTTACTCAACGCACGACGAATATGTGTCTATACTTTAAGAAGGAAAAAGACGAGCTCACCATTGTATGATTCTACGTGGATGACCTCCTTTTCACAGGAACATCCAGGGATGCAGTGGACAAGTTTTTCAAAGAGATTCCAGCACTTGAAATCAAGGATCTGGTAGTGGTGAATAAGTTTCTTCGTCTTCGAATCACGCTGGATGATGAAGTTGAATACGTTTTGGACCAAGAAGAACCACTAGAAAATACCATGCTGCGCACCATATTCATCATGGTTTTGGTTTATACGCTCAGCTTTACCATTGCTGGACTGGTTATTCATTCGGTTCGCTCACTTGACTTAAAACTCTAGTTGTTTTACAGAACACGTCTAGTGTCTTGGACTCTCCACCTCCATCAGTACAAAATACATGAATTCGACAACCAAATTGTCGCTCGAACGTAGACAGAAAGTGTTTGAGCTTCATGGCAGCGACGTGTTTAGTTCTCGCTAGAAAAACACGGCAATATTTGGACCGATGGTCGATAAAGTTGACCAGGTACCGATTGCCAAGACGGCCACGCGGAGTCATCGGACCCTCTAGGTTGGAGAAAATTACTCCTCCAATGACATCAATTGGCAAGTTTTTGCCGGTGTCTTTGTTTGATTGTACGTTTTTGGTTCGTTTACTTTGAGCTTAAGCCAAACAGGATTCTCGCTTATTATCGGTGATTTTCATACCAGAAGCAGGGTCTCGGGACATCTTGATAATCGTATCATAGCATAAATGAACCAGACGTCGATGAAATTCAACCAATGTGCCAAAATGAACATTCAAATCGGATTCATGTTCAGATTGGCCAGCACTTTCATAATGCAATCCGTAGTAGATCCACATCCGCGGAATTCGTCATCGTATACTTTAACGAAAAACACGTTGTTCCCACAATCAACATTCATGACTGCCACGCCTCCTGTCCAGAAACCAAAACATGCCTCCCTGCACGATATTCCAGTACACACCCCTTTTGTTCCAGCTTACCATAAGAAATAATATTTCGCTCTAGGTTTTCGGTGTACTGAACATCGAGAAGCCGGACGGTTTCCGAGCCCCCAGTGCCTTGACCGTGATGACCACACTTCCTTGTTTCGTGATCCGGAGTGGCTCTCCATCGGATGCAGCCGCCAGACATTCGCTGTTGAAGTCACCAAGGTCGTCCGACGAATTTAGGTCATTCACCAGATGTCGACTTGATCCACCATCCAGGATCCAATGGCTCTTTGACGTTTGTCCACGGCGTCCAATCGCAAGGCTAAAGCCTTCTTGTTGAACTTTCTTCTTTCGGTAAGGACATGTAGCCTTCAGGTGACCCACGTTACCACATCGATAGCACTTGTTCAGACTTTGATGGTCAATTTTTTCTTTACTCTTGAAGGTCTATCTTGGGTCCACAGCATTCAACACTTCACGACCGAATTGTTTCGTGCGCGCCTCGATCTCCGTAGACTGTGCAAACTGGCACAACTCATCCACTTGCCGTAAAAACTCCATACGATGGATGTCTATCTGGGACAACATCATCATCCTAGCTGATGGATCCGCATAGTGGACAATTTTTTCCAAAACAAGGTCGTCAGAACCTCCGCAAGCATCGCTTACGGCTGTCAGATACAGAAAATGATCTGTCCAGCTCCGATGCACAGCCTTTGGTGCCGTGAACAACTTCATGCTTTGGGCTGGTGTAATCTTGGTGGAAAAGGTCTGAAGTAACCTTTGCATTGCATGCTCCAAGGTTTGGTTCTCTGACCACCAGCATTCCACCTGTCGGCGTTAGTACTTTTGCACCGTACCCGCAGGGTGTTGTCCGAGGACGTGAACCTTGATTTCTTCATGCCACGAGAATCCACACGCACGCTCAGAGAAACTGACTTGACGTACAAACACCTTTTCCCCATTCGAGAAATCCACTTCCAAGCCCATGATAGATCTCTTTGCCATAAAAATGGCTGCATAGCCAAACTTCTTTGCTGACTATCTGGCACTCCTCCAATTTGACGCCGGGGGTGTACAAAGCCAGTATTTTGTATACCCCTACCTGGATAGTGATAGTCCGGCAGACACTGCACATGAACACCCAGTTCAGGTGCCTGATCCATTTCATAGTTTCCGGCAACCTGAGCCGGACGCCGAGCACCAAAGTAGGCTGCTGGCGATAGATTTAGAGATCTCTTGGAAGAAGGGTGACCCTCCAAAGCCTGGAGGTTCTTCACTGCTCCAACTCCCAAAACCGAATCAAAAACGCTTCATTCCACGGACTCCTTTCGGTGCTGTCTCGCTTGTCCGGATTGCGAGGATTCCATCGTGCACATCCGTTCAGACAAGTCTCTGAGCATAGCAAGCATCTTGCCCAGTACCGCCTCCGGCACCACCAACTTTTCTTTATGGATGTGTTCAGTGGCTCTTC
This sequence comes from Albugo laibachii, assembly GCA_902706625.1. Classification (NCBI taxonomy): domain Eukaryota; phylum Oomycota; class Peronosporomycetes; order Albuginales; family Albuginaceae; genus Albugo; species Albugo laibachii. The sequence continues at coordinate 26,905 of CACSLJ010000076.1, forward strand.
CGCTACTGTCGACCAAACCAGCAAGTGCAGCCGGTTTGGCTGCATCAGCAATTCGATCCGTTAGGCTTATAACCTGTTGAAAGTAGACTGCACTTGAGCAGTAGTAGGTAGAAGTAAAAGTAAAATATATTCTCTATTTGTTAGCCTACTAGAACATGCATGCGCAAGAGAGCCTTGCGCTTTATCCAACCGCGAAGCGAGATAGTGCGGGCGGACATGGCCTGTGACAAACAATTCTGGTCATTAGCTCACCGCTGAAACTTACAGATTCTAACATACACGTGGACAGTCAAGAGACACACTCTTTTGCCACCGATTGCAAAGTCTAAACCCCAAATCCTGTTTCACAAGGCGCAGCTTATTCTGCTTTGCATTTCCAATCAGTATGAACAAGTGCTTATAAAATTTATTGGGTGTTTCGGGTCTTATTTGGATGGGCGATCTTTAGTTGTTTGCGAGAAAAGAAGTCACCTTTCTCAAGGTATTAGAAGATGTCTTGGAAAGAGTGAAAAAATTCAGGTTGAAGTTGAACCCTAACAAAACCATTTTGTTTCTAAGAAGAAGTTTGATGGTGTGGGAAGATTTATGATGGAGCTGGTGTTAAGCAAGATCTTGAGAATCTGCAAGGTATTCGGGGCTTGAGAAATTCCAGTTTACCTGGTGAACTTCAACAGTTTTTTGTGGAGTTGACTGGTTGCGGGGATCATTACCTGACTATGCAAGAGTGGTGCGTATTTTATAAGAGTTGCTGAAGATTGAATTGGCTGGACGCCAGAAACAAAAATAGTGGCTAGAAGTATGCCATTAGTAGTGAACTAGGAGCTAATAGATTGCTTAAATTTGGGTAAGCAGCTTTAATGAAGAGTGTGAAGCTACATCACTTATTGGACACCGCTGCGGTATGTCTTTTTATGGATGCAAGCTTGTATAGATAGAGTGTAGTAATAACACAAGTGGTAGGGTGGGATTCGGAATTACCCGTGGAGAAGCAAGGACATCACGCAAACGTATTCTCATATGGTTGCTCTGGTAAAGCCAAGTCGAATTGGACGATCGCTGAAAAAGAGGCATTTCCTATTATTATGGCTCTCGAAAAGACAGACTATATCCCACCTCGTTTGAATGATTTAGAATGTATTGTGATCAAAAAAATCTCATTCGCAATTTTGCTCCTGATTGAAACACAAAGAAAAGCCCAGTTGGGAGACTCCATCATTGGAGCATGAAATTGCTGTCCTTTGAATACGAGGCTTATCATATTGCGGGAATGCTGAATGTGTGGGCGGATGTCCTTCATTGCTGGTTATATGTATCAAGCACTTGCTCACAGGTCGTGAGAACGAATTCCATCACAGTCGTTTATAATTCTATCGCGAGTCTGAGCTCGAAACAACTGAAGAAATCATGGCGCACGTATTAAATCAAGACTGGCTGCTCAAGGGAATTCAATATGCGGTCATCAAAAAAGTGTAGGCGAAGTGAGAGTTACTGGTCAAATGGCAGGGTCTCGAAGAGGTGGAGGTATCATGGGAGCCTTGCGTGTCTTTGAAACGCCATGTGCCTACTCTAGTCTTGAGATATTGTAAGTTGTGACTCAAAAGTGTTGCAGAATTGGATTCCCATTTTGGGAGCAATGTGGTGGATAATGATTATGAAATGGAAATCAATTACAGTATTAACCGGCTTCGTGGGTGACCCTTGGGAAAAGGCTTAGACTAGCGATTATAGTGAACTAAGGACCTTTTACTTTGAATACGGACTAAAGTTCCGGATTATTCCCACGCTCTGATCAAGGGACTCGCGTAGTCTAATCCGGGGACCAACAGAAGGCTATGCCAATGATGGCTTGATCAATTCCTTTGCATTTTCATGTTGGGGTTCCTACTTGAAACATAGTGGAAGTGTTTCCTTGTAATTGTTGTTCGCTAGCACGTAACTAACCCACTCAGGCTTCCGCTTTATCTAATCGGAACATAAAATCTCAAACTAATCGTTAACGCGCTTTACTGAGCTTTCATTTTTTTGCGCCGGATCATAATGTTTTCTTCCCACGTTTCCGTTTCTTCGACCTATCGACAGCGAAGAAGACGTTAACATCTAGGGATGGTATTTGCTGGAGAAATTGATTGTACGCGAATTCCGCTCTTGCTCTCAGCTTTCCGAAGTATTGCTCACAGTTCGATAGTTGCTTTTCTTTATCAGATACTACCATCCATAGGTATCGCTTAGCCACAGAAATGAGAACTACTTTGCGCTTACGCGTAAGTCACATAAACACATAAAGCATTCCTGGATTGCTGGTAGTTCTACTGCAACTTCTGATTTTTCTATATGCCACTCGAACGCAACCACTTTTGCAACGTGGACAGGTTTGGTTTTCCCCGAATTCGTGATTGGTGAGCTTGGGTTATCTTCATTAGAAGCCAAGTTCACATCGAAATCCACCTTTAAGCGCCCCGAATCAAATTCACACATAATGCTAGGCATACGCTCCATTTCTAAGCAGCCAGAAACTTTCTTAAAGGGGCATTCCGAGTTGTCAGCAACTTCCAAGTTTGTGGATAGTTCTATCAAGAACGTAATTGGTGAGAGTTCCCGTGCCGTTTTCCCTGGAAAACATTTAAGGCAATCAAACTTTGTTTCGGAAAAGTGCCGTATAAGGAAGCAGTCGGGACTAGCCATGGAAGTGTGAGCTTGCGAGGATTCGGATCGTTTTCGTTCCATCCATTCAAAAGCGTCATGTTGAGGGGACCAATTTATCAAATGAACGGGTTTTGACGTACACTCTTCGCTCGTCTCAATCTTACCGCAATGACTAAAGCACGGGTCCGAGTTATCAGCAAATACACTCTTTTCGGTGAATGCGTAGATAAGAAAATCGTTTTCGTTTCCTATTATCGATTGGAATCTATCCAAAACAACCATTCCCTTGTATGTTTTGGCCAAACAACCCCAACAAAAGCCACCATCATTCGAGAGTGCACGAGTCGTGGAAAGGCACTGCGAAGGCAAAGATATGCCGTGTATTTGCTCCATGAACTTTTCAAAAAGTTCTCCACGTGTTGCAGGTATCACTTGGGTAGTCTCCTGCATTGATTCCGTCACCATTGGGATGTTGTCGATTATATCTGACTGAACGGCTTTTGGGGATATTTTTGTTTGAAAAGGTTGCAAAGATGGTCTGAAAGTATAGCAGTGGGTCCTTGGGGGATTTCCAAATCGTAGCACGATCTGATGAAAGAACCAGAATCTGATGTCGTAATCACACATAGAAAACTGAACTTTTCGTGAAACAAAAAATATTTTTCCATGGTGCCGGTCACTTTTTTTTTGAACCATAATTCACATAATTGAGAACGGAGGAGGCTGTGCCTAAAAAGGCACATCAGTTTCGATCGCTTTTTACTGTGTCTAAAATTAGTATGTCCCACGGCTTCTGAGTTAAGGGGAACATTTGCACGCAGTTTCGTTGGTCCACTGAGAGTGGTTACGGTTTGTCTATCCTCAAGGCTAATAGGGTTTTGGAATGTCGCACTTATAGCCGGGGATTCTTGGAAGGAGCCACCTATGCCTTCAGCAACGATTGGTGCGCGCATTCCCTCAAATTTCATCTTTCGACATTGTCTTTTCCCAAAGCAACTCATCAAATTGGCGGTAGTGAATTATGATGGTCCCAGAACCCAGAGCTACTATCTACGTTTATATCTTTCTCCATGTAATTCTTCCAGCTCTTCCACATGAACCGCGCCGGCATCCATCAATATACAACGTAGACAATTTTATAGTCAATTATACTCACGGTGACCCTGATTGACTTTAGATTACTAGCCCAACATCCAAGATGATAAATGGCCCCGAGCATCCCAAGAATGCAAGCTGCTCTTTTCATGAGAATTGAGTTATAGAACGTGGTGATATCTTGTGGGATCCAAAATCTGTGACATAAGGTACGACAATTCAGGGATTCCACTTGGCATAACGTGGTACCGCCCAACCCTTGCTCATCTCAGAACTTCTATTACTGTCGTATTCTATTTCGATTCATACCGGTATTGAAAAGTGGCGTCACATTTTGCTACAATGCAGCGTTACTATTACTAACGATACAGCTACTCGAGTGACAACATTATCGTGAGATTGTGGTGAGGAACACATATATGTTCCGTAAATTTTCAATGGAGAGTGAACAACTCTTACAATGCCTCATTTTCAATTTTTCCCGATGATGACTCACCCGTTCTTGACGACAGTATTTGTAAGCTCTGCGCTACATCAGGGTACGGTGCTCTGCACTCTGGTAGCCTGGAAGTTGGATTACACAAGTTCGGATACATGGAAGATTTCCAGGAATGCGTTCTGGATGAGCTGGGAGCTAATCGAATGGAATTACTATCTCAGAAAGAACAGGGGGGAGAACTTTGTCAAATACAAGATTGCTGGATCGGATTTCGTCTTTGCAAATCTTAACGGATGCTTCGAAAGTCAAAAATATGAAATTTCAGACGTCATAATCACTTCAACTCAGAAATACCAGCCGACTATATCAGATGAACTCGCGAACGCATTCTTTGCGCAAGCTTCTCAACCAATATGCATCATGTCGACTATGAATTTGAATGTCTCGTGTATGGCTTGTTTGCAAGAAAGCTCGCAAGCAAAAATTTTAATCCAATTGCACGTTATACGTAAGGGAAAAAGGTTCACGACGCACGTGCACAGTGAGTCAACCGAGAACGCTTTGGTGAGAGATTGTGAAAAGCAATGTCCAATCGCTTTCAGAATATCCAAACAATCGACTGAAGTATGCTCGAAATTTGTCAAGCTGCTTCCGTTTGGTAAGGCTGATCCATCATTTCTATCAGAAAGTGGATCCTCACATATTGGTCTTGACATACAAAAACGAAAGCGAGTTTATAACACACATGATCAACATTGCCTGAAAGTTGAAAATCCGGATTTGACAGAAATGAAATTTAGAAACAGAAACCCATCAGCAGCTGCTATGACGGGACGTTGTCTTCAGTGTTTCACTAATCGTAATGGAATTGCAGTCATCCCTTCTGGCTTTTCTGGCAAAGTTAAAAATCTTATCTACTTGATTGGACCGACCTCGGTAGTGGAGCATATTGATAGGAAAACACTGTGCACAATCTTGTGGTACAATTTTCCGGATCGATAGTACAAACTCAGAATGTCGCTCGCAGATTACTGATCATCATCCCATAATTCCATATAAAGATCAATTTTTGGCTCAGCTTCCTGAATTAAGACGCAAGCAATCTAAGGTTCCTCGTTTGAAACTTTCTAGGAGCATCGGCTGCGTTTGGGTACAACATGCTTTTCAGACTCTTGAGTGTTTAAGGTGTCTTCGGGAAATTAGTGAAACGACCGTGCTAGAGCTCTCTGATGCAACTGCACTTACAGTGCTGAATCCATTGCAGACGATTGAGGACGAGGGGAGGAAGTTGAAGCTGGCTATGTGCATCAAAAAATCACAATGCTTTCAGGTCTCTTTTTTGCCCAGTGCTATATGCGTTTACGAGAAGAGTTTCAAGACTTCAGCGAGGACAGCCGAAGAATCTACAAGCGAACCACATGTAATAAACAACCCAGGTACAATCCGCAATCGAATTCCGCAACCTCCGATGCATGGTGGCAATTGCTATAAGCCTGGAAACGCCCATGGTGCTGTCAGGCATCGCAACGAAGCAATGCTGACGGCTAAGAGGAATCCATACGCACCAATGCCACCCATCGATCCAACCCAGCTCATTCATTTGGAAAGAAAATTGGCTCATGAGCTAGGTAGCAATTCAGCGTCAACTAAACAGCCACAATTTACCGATTTCGTCCCTAAAAATTGGCTCACCCTCGGTTTTCCAGAGCCTCACTCAACGCTGGAATATGTTCGGCCTAGTCCACTTTTGCAGAGGCTAGAAACGCTGGGTTGGACCTTAATCGTCCTCCGGCTTTCAATATGAAGAAACGCATGAGCACGCAAGATCAGAAAAATTCAAAGGCCTGGCGACAGAATACCTTTGTTCGGAGAAAAGATTCGCAAGCTTTAAACTTACCAAACTTTAGACCTGGTGCAGCCGAATCAGTTGAAAATGGGGCCTCCGTTATTACAAATGTTTTTGTAGTTCAGTGGAAGGAAGCCACCGTGGAATGTGTCAAGTGTCTTGCGCAATACGGAGAGGTGTTGCTTTTTTCAACTCATCGATCGTACGCTTGGATGATTCAAGGGACGCTTCCTGTGAATTGTTGGCCATGTGGTGATTGTGGTCATCTCCGAATCGACAATCGCTCAAAACTGAATATTTATCCGCTGCGCCCCATGTCATTTGTAAAGATATCGAGAATTCTTGGGGAGGAGGGTAGCTCCTGTGACAAGCATGGGCCATTAGACGTCCCATTTGGTGCTATGAATAGCAAGGAAGGTTGAGGAGGGAATGCCAAATACTTCGAGCTAGTGGATGAACAATGATTCTAGTTGATAGAGCATATACGACGGATCTGGATTTGAGAATCCTTCCCTTCGCATGTAACAATACCTTAGGCTACGCTTTTGATGATTTCATATAGAGAATTATTAAAATTACACCCCTAAATTCATAAATTGGCACACCCCTTACTAGTGCTCCCCCTATAGTTGTTATAATCACATTTCACGAATTATATAATTATATCATATCGAGACTGTGTACTGAATTGAAAACCTGTTGCCCAACCAAAGCATGCTTCCTCCTCCTGAACGCATGTATTCCACCTCTAAAGACCTCATCCAGAGTGTTCAAAATTTTTCTCATTCTCAAGGATACTCTGTTTCGAAAAGGCGCACTATTGGAAATACTAGATTATGGTTGAAATGTGACAGAGGTGGCGTACATCAGGACAGCCGAACCACAAATGAGCGGAAATCATATACTCGACGTTGTGGCTGTCCCTTTGAACTATACGCAAGGATGAACAAAAAAGCTGGGGGTCAGTGGACCTTGACTGTTAAAAACCCCAATCATAATCATCCACCTGCAGAGGAAATAGCATCCCTTGCAACTGCACGAAGATTGCCAGCTCAAACTAGGGAAAATGTGCAACAACTCCTTACAGCAGGGGCCAAACCAGCAGCAGTCTTATCTTCTATTCGTCAAAACCCTGGTATCCTCTCAAATAGCGTTACCATTTACAATGAAGGAGTTGCAATTCGACCATGAAATTGAGCCACAATTCTCCTCATGTCTTTCTTTTGTAGTGCACTTACAAAACAAATCTATTTCGTATGCCTCTGTTGCATGTCGTGGGTGTCACATCTTTGAACACGTCGATTTCATCCTGTTTTGTTTTTTGAAGAAGGAAAAAGAAGCAGATTATATATGGGCACCTCAGAAAATAAAATCACATGTGTTTGCCAATGGGATTGCACCTGTAACTATGGTCACAGATAGGGAGCTTGCGCTCATGAATGCAATTAGGCGAGTCTAATCTTCTTTGTGTGTGGCATATTAACAAAAATCTGGCTTTACATTGCAAACAAGCTTTCTCAGCAGATGAATGGACGGGCTTCATGGGAGATTGGAATGAAGTTATTAAAATGAGAAGCGTGACTAATTTCGACGAAAGATGGAAAGAACTTGAGCGAAAATATGTAGATCATCCTAATGTCATAAGGTACTTGAAAAACACATGGGAGCCGTTAAAGGAGCATTTTGTCGCTGCCTGGACTTCAAGTGCCTCCACCTTGGAAATATCCACACATCTAGGGTAGAAGGAAGTCATGCAGCTTTAAAGCGATGGTTGAAGTTCTCAACATTGGATTTACAATAGGTTCACAACAAAATAAAAGAATTTTCTGTTGAACACCAAGAAAGGGAATAAAAATTGGTCATGAAAAAATTAGGAAATGGTTTGACTTGGATGGGCAATTTTATGACCAAGTTATAAATAAGGTATCGCGATTTGCATTGATGAAAGTGTACCATATGGTATGCACGGGATTTAAAGATATCAGTGCAATATGTCGGGGCCAAAGCAAAGCAACTCTTGGTCTACCATGTCCCCACCAACTTCGTGCTCGTGTAGCTACACATGGCACTTTGCAGTTGAATGACTTTCATGCACAGTGGCAACTTGATCCACCTCCTCCATTAAGCTTCCCCTTCTTGCACTCTGATCAAGTTGAGGAAAAAGCTCCACCTTCTGGTCTCATTACTCTCTTGAACAGTCTTGCTGAAGTTTATCCAACAATCCAGCAAACTGAAACGGAGAATGTATTGATGAAACTAGCTTATCAAAGGTTTCGGGCTCCCAATGATCCTCAAATACAGCGAACAAGAGGGCGACCACCTGGTGCCTTGAATCAAACGCAGTCTCAATCATCAACAAGAAGAGAACCGTCGTTGCATGAAATTGTTCACAGAAGATGTAAAAGATGCAGCCAAACTGGGCACAACATAAGAACCTGTAAAGAACAGTAAAGGAGGTAAGACTCATGACTGTAAATGATTCCTGCTTCAAATGTTTTACCTGATTAACCTTCTATCTTAATTTCTCAAAGGGAGAATAGTGGAGTTGATTTTACAATTCCTACATCATCCTACCGCAGTTGGATTAAATATATACATCTTTCTTTTAGGGCTTATATAAATGTGTGTACATCATGTCGTAGTTCAATTTGTCAATTCGGCACTTTGAACTCCTCTAATTACACTAACAATTCCCTACTTTTTTAAATGAAAGTGTACCACCGTCTTGATATGGTATAATTATATAATTCGTGAAATGTGATTATAAAAATTATAGTGGGAGCTCTAATAAGGGCTGTGTCAATTTATGAATATAGGGGTGTCATTTCAATAATTCCCTTTCATATAATACAGTACACATCGCATTGATTGCTTAATGAGATGGATTTAGGTATATTCTAATTTCTACTGTTTACGCAGATTGAGCTCGAATGCACCACCCTCCGACGGTCCACGTTGTGATCCTCGCTTCTTGACGCATGCCAATCAATCCTCCGTTTTGGGTAGTTGCAAAAGAAATCGAGAGCAAAAATCGGACCCTCCCAGTTTTAGAGTTCACAAGTAACGAGCCGCATTTCTTTGCTCAACAATGATGGATTCGGGGTCGCTCGTGTAATGTACAATTGTGATTTTGCTATAAAGGAGCTTCTTCAACTCTAACGAATACTGTGTGAGTGTAATGGTGTAAGGTTCGTCACTGTAAAGCAATTTATTTTGCATATAACAATATTGAAGTGTGGAGTCGTCATTGTGTAAATCAGGAGCCATATAATTGACGTTATAGGCTGTGCCAAAAAGTGCCTGAAAAGATGAACTGAATGCTACCAGGATTGGTGCTATCTACTTCAGGAACACAGACCTTTCAAAATATTTTTCGCGGCATTAACGTCTTTCACTTCCTCTTACTCCGCGATTCATGGGTTGCGCCCAATGACGCTATCTCGAAGCATCAAGTAGCTTGCCCTATACGAGTCAAGTATTAGAAAGGTTGTAGGCTATAAGGGCTCTCGGGCTATTTTTATTAATTTCTTACGACTCTCCACTCAATATCAACAACATCTTTTGGCTTCACCGACTTTGGCATTACTTAGTTGGTCTACGCCAACTTTGGCCTTGCTTTGACTTGTTCAACCTCTAAAGGGGTGCAGCACTGAGCTATCTATAAAATTGGCCCCATCGAAAGCAATAAAGCCTTTTAAACATCGTATGCCATCTTTTCTTCCATCGCTACTGCTGGTCTACCTCGTAAGTATATACTAGTACGTGATGCACTACGCTGAGCATTACCTAATAAGATCAGACTAGTATATCGATGTGTCTATTTAGTTAATTCATTCACAATTGAGCGAGGATTCTTTCTAGTCTGTCGAGAACTCCCTTTGAAGATGCAAGCAAGCCGACAGCGAAGTATCTATTGGAGCGATCTTTCGATTGAACACTTAGCTGTACGTCGCCAATTTCATAGATGAACAGAGTGGATGGTTCAGGAGTCGTCCAGCATACAGTGAACGCAGTGCGTGATAGTGTCAACTGGATCACCGCCATAAAAAAGTGAGCTGGTTGGGGTGAATATTCTTTGCGCGCAACACCAAATCGGATATATTTTCGCCATTGGAAGATAACGGATGCTCACACCGACTTCTTCCCAAAGCACCTTGTTAAGCGCTGTAGATGCTACAATGGGAGGGTGCAGCTTCGGATGGAAGACCTTCAGATCGGCCCTGGAATGAACCCTGTCATCCATGCTCTCAGTGTGGCCTATCGAGTGAGCGCACTAATAGATGATTATTAACGAGCAGCGTCGTCAGTATGTCATTGAAATTTTGGTACGCTTTGGTTGGGCTCTTACTGCGCCATATTCAAATTATTACAGTCTCCCTTAGGCAGTTCCGCTTATCGACATCAATCCACTCCAACGATGGTAAATTTAGGTGCCGTGCTCCTGCTGCTGCGAGGCTCGTCAACTTGAGACCGTATCCACCGAAATCCTATCGAAAAGGAATTCTTCAATCTACCTGCGTATCCCTTTTTGGCCCGCAATTTGACATGCAATCGGGCTAGTACCATCGAATTTGATACTTACTTGGCATCGCTGAGACTATTTGCAGATGGATGCGGCTATTGTCACAGACGTTTTGACTATTGCCACAGACGTTTTGACTATTGCCACAGACGTTTTGGCTATTGCCACAGACGGTAGCATTTAATTGGGTAATAGTCACGCAACATAGTATGATTGGTCGATTGCATGTTTACCTTAGCTCTCACAGCCTTTGATATTGCGTAGAACGAATTAGCTATAGAGTAGAGTACGACTCACCTATGTATTAGTATATCTTCAAGGGACATTCCGGTGTCGCTAAAGTAAAATAATTTGAACTCTTATCTAAACCCAGACATCCGAATGAATCTCAGCACTAGATTTTCTTTTCTTGCACTTCTTAGAGTCCGAGCGGTGTCCTTGTTCGCCACAAGCTCGACCTGAGCGTTTATTTGTCTTCTGGGTGACTTCCACATACTCAAATCCTGATAAGTCGCGTCGTGTCGATCGGATATTTTGGCGAGGTCTTCCTTTCTAGCGCACAATTACTGGCTCTTGCAGCGTTTTTGGAGTTTATTGAGAGAGTCTGTCGCAATCTGCTGATGGTCTGGTAAGGCCCCGAAACTGGAACGCACTTGGTCAAGCACCAATGAAAAACTTTTATCCGGTCACGACAAAAGTGGTTTTGATTGTTGGGGTTTAGCCAAGTGCCAATGTAAATGAATGTCGCTCAACTGCAAGTCTTGTTCTTGATCCAGATATAGACGCAGTTTGTGTGAGCAGGGAAGACCCCAGACCGTGTTGAAAAATCCCATGCAGTTTACTTGTTTACTTTTTTGCGGCTGACGGGCGAGCTTCAGCTGTTCGTAAAATTTGTTCAGCGCGAAATGAGAAATTTTCAGGTTGATATTTTGAAAAATCATCCCCTGAGGCGTGAGCTGTGCATAATTACATATTCTCATTTGCTGAACGCTGCCGAGACACGTCGTATTCTGCATGATAATTACCAATCGCCAAGCAAAGCTTCTCACAGCATGAAAGGAGGTTATTCATGCTAGTTGGCATGTACTGCTTCAGCATACAATGAGCGCTTTCACCCCGCGAGGTTACAGTGTAGCCGAATTGCTTTATGCGGTCAGTCCATGCACTAACAAACATTTTTTTGTAGGGAATCCATGTGTCGGATATATATTTGACGATTGCACTTTCTGTACGTAATTCGAAACGATTCAAAAGTTCACTAAAGGAATCTTCCGAATTTGCATACATGATTGCGCTCCATTCCTTCATAAATACCTTCCAATCTTCTCCATTTGGAAATTATGCTTTACATTTTTTTACAATGTTTTTTTCAATATGCCATACACATAAAAGAATGTGGAAAGCAGGAAAGTGCTCTCGAATGCTTGTTATTAACGCCAGTTCGCCATCAACAACAAAAAATTTCGGAGGATCATTGTCCCTAAAGATCGATCGGAAGAAATTCATTGCTAGAGAGTAGGAAGATCGACTCTCGTTTGTCATAAAAACAAATGCGACTGAAAATGTGGTATATATTGACGAGCATCCAACGAGATGCAACAGCGGAAGCTTCAAAGCATTTGTTTTGTACGTGGCATCTACTAGAAAGTCATCATTGTGACTCCGAGCCATCTCTGTTGACCTTGGATGGGCGAAAAAAGGTGACAAATACATCCGTAATAGTCATTAACGATTGTTTCCACATCGAATTCCAAACCGCGAAATTTCTTTACAAGGGCATCCATCGGTGTACGGCCATCTAACGCTTTATAGCTTGAAGCTTGGCCGACATTCTTCAGTTTGCTTTTAGGCAAAATAAGTCCGTGATCCTTCCTCAAACAAGTTTGAATGCTTCTTGTTGGGAATTCAGCATCATACAATCCAACTATTGTCTCTTCCATTTCTTTTAAGAGTCTCAGATGGACAGGATGGACGCTCATGGATGTAGATGGCATATGGTTGTGATCCTCTTTGATCACACTGAAGGTCCAGTGCAAATTATCCTGTTTCGCTTTCAAACTGAAAGGACAATTGATGAGTGCCGTCGATGTTTTTCGTTTTCTTGTTTTTTCAGTTAAACCAAGACGATTGCGTTAAGAGCCACCCCTATCACATTTGTAAAAGACCGTAGAGTGTCCATTACGCTGCTTGTAGGATGATTTAGTTACAATACCATGGCCTTGAGTGGCAGCGAAATCATTTAATGCCTTTTCCATGGCTGCGCGAGATCCAAATTCAACTTCATCAAGCTCATTTGGTGGATGCAGCAACGTTTTGTGTACGTTATCGTCACACGCATTGCTTTTTCTGAATCCATTTTAAATGTGTATGTCTGTTGTTGAAAGTGAGAATTGAACTTGAGCAGAAGTAGGTGGAAGTAAAAGTGAATGTATTTTTTGTTTCGTTAACCTACTAGAGCATGCAAATGCAAGAGAGACTTGCGCCTTTTCTGCTCGCGAAGGGGGATAGTGCGGGCACACTACCTGTGACAAACAAATCTGGTCATTAGCTCACCTGCTGAAACTTACAGGTTCAACATGTATGCCAGATATTAATTTACACTTTCGACCAATATGTTTTATTTTCAAATATTACCCAATTAAATGCTACCGTCTGTGGCAATAGCCAAAACGTCTGTGGCAATACCCGCACCCTTTGCAGATTGCTGCGCTTTTCTTCTGCGTGACATAGTATATTGCGTAATATCGCCACATTGACAATGCTCTCTTTCATTTTATGGCGCTAGAGCGAGTTGAAATGAAAGTCGGATAGTGACCATGTCAGTAATCCTTGTTTAGTCATTTTATTGAGCCCATGGATTTCACATCGAACAGGTTCCTTGGTAGAGTGTCCAACTAACACAGCCGCTTGTGTTTTGCAAGTTGATAGCGCACAAGTAAAATATGTTGACAACCCCTTATATTTTCAGATGTAACCTAGCTCACTAATCTGAAAACTAGTCGTCCATAAAGAAATAATTACCACTTGTTTTTTGCTCAACATCCTTCACAGATTGAGCTTTATTGATTCGGGGTCGAAAGTTTGTGGGATCACGTCGAAATGTGATTTCCAATTGCTTCAAGAATGAATTCATGCCTGATAACAATGACTGAGGAGTTCGAGCCGTACAATCCACACCCGGCTGCCCATCGTAGACAACAACACGATCAGCCAAATACGTAGCCATAATGAAATCGTGCTCCACAACGAATGCTGTCTTCTTAGCGTGGAGTATGAAACGTTTGATCACTTTGGCTGCCACAATACGTTGCTCTGAATCCAAATATGCTGATGGTTCATCGATAAGATAAATGTCGGCAGGCTTGCCCAAGCACAAAACGATTGCGACACGTTGTAATTCACCTCCCGATAAGTGTGGGACCGCTTGATCAATGATATTTTCAATATTGAGCGGTTTGGTCACATCAGTTGCAAATTGCGGATTGACAATGGCTTCACGGATTTTGCGATGCAGTAACTCACGTACTGTTCCTTGGAATTTCGGCGCAATTTTCTGAGGTTTATAGCTGACAGTGGACGAGTCGTAACGTAGAGCGCATGCATCCATTTTGTCGCTGTCATTTTCCTTCTCAGCTTGTTCCATCTCGTCTGATTTTATTTGTCCTGCAAGCATACGGATGAATGTAGTTTTTCCTGTTCCGTTTTCCCCGAGCATGCAGATGATTTCTGAGTTGGTGAAATCACCTGGATTTACATGAAGTATGAATTTCGTCTCTTTCTTTTGCGATATCAGAGTCTTTGTCATTGCTGGGTAATTAAATGTGTTTGCAGCTTCGCCATCGTTTGCTGAAAACTCATCCGCAGTTTGAGCCACTTTGAATGTGAGTTCTTCTTGACGGAAGCGAAGATTTTCGGTCGGAATGAAACCAGCCAAGAATATATTGATCCCTTCTCGTACACTAAATGGCATCGTGACAACACCGTATGCGCTTGGAGTTCCGTAGAGCACACATATATAGTCAGAGAGGTAGTCTAACACACTCAGGTCATGTTCCACACAAACGACATAGGCTTTTGGATCCATTTCCAGCATGGAACGAATGACTAAAGCTGCCTTCAGTCGTTGCCGAACGTCCAAATACGAAGAGGGTTCATCAAACATGTAAATATCTGCTTTTTGGACTGCAACAACACCAATTGCAAAGCGCTGTAGCTCACCACCGGAAAGATTTTCAATTTCACGATTTTGCACGTGAAGCAAGTCCAATTCTTTGAGAAAATGCTGCAGCTTTTCTTCCTTTTCACACTTATCCATCAACATTGATCTCACAGTTCCCTGAACAGCTTTTGGGATGTTATCCACATACTGCGGTTTGATGATAGCTTTTAAATTATCTTCTAGAATCCGAGTGAAATAATTTTGCAATTCTGATCCACGAAAGTGAGTCAAGATCTCTTGCCACTCGGGTGGTGAGATGAAATTGCCCAGATTTGGTTTCAGCTTTCCAGCTAGAATTCGAAGAGCTGTAGACTTTCCAATTCCGTTCGTACCAACTAAGCCGAGCACTTGACCTGGACGAGGCATAGGTAGTCTACATATTACAAGTGAGCATGTCAGTATTTATATTCCCTCTGGATGAGAGAGGCTACCGGTGCAGCTTGAACGTATTGGGACCGTATCGATGCGTTGTGTTGCTTTCGAGATCTTTCGGGAGATTAATGATATTGATCGCTTCAAACGGGCATTTCTTCACGCAAATACCACATCCAATGCACAGCTAGAAGAAGATATAGTGATGTGAGATAGAATAGTCGAAGAGGTGCTTGAATCATCGGTACATCTTCGGAAATGAATGCAAGTTTCGATTTCGGTGTCACTTCGATGCATAGATTACCCATGCGTACAACAGGACAAGACTTTTTACATTCTTGTCGACATTTTTTGGGTTTGCATTTGTCGCTACTTACGAGGGCAATTCGTGTGAGTTTGCCCGGCATTTCTTGGTGGGAATTCGATGGGACGATTGATTGGCTATTTAGGTCAGGTATAAGGGCCAATCAGTATGTGGATCATTGGAATGACATTTAAGCTCAAGATTTCTGATCATCGACCAGATGCAAGGAAGATACACGATGTTTAGGAAGTACGTAATGCTAGCAATCTAGCTAACAATTAAAGCAGCAGGAAACTTCAAGTTTCTCATTGATAGGGTTCATAAAGTCGCACGATAAATAGCGACTTAATCGATGTTGTTGCAGCTACCCATCCAACTCTATCAGCTCTGAAAGTCTTACTGTATGCTTGGTGAAGCGATAGAAATCAACTTTTTATACCTCAAGCGTTGAGGCCTCCTGAAATCCTGTAATGCTTTTGAAATCAAATGAATTCCTTGCAGCAATCAAGTAATATCGTGAAGGAGTAGTGCATTTCCAATAATTGGAGAGTCATGCTTCATGCAATTCAAGTCGCCAAATTTTGTAACTCCACGCTGTTACGCTGTTTCATGACCTTATGATAGAACTTATGTTGCGTCAGCTTCATGCTCCACAACCTTTTCAATGGTCTAGAGGAGTTATCACTTGCACTACTATCTGGCTGCTACTTTTGCGCTACATCAATAATACGAGCTATCTCATGTCGATTAATGTGCGATTGTTACGAGTCTTGATCACGGTCCAATGATTAAACCCTGGGTAATCTCGACATTCTCGAAAGAAAACCAGGATTGTCTGGTGAAAGAGCCCAGGCTTTCAGCCATTTATTTCAAGCAGGATCGTACTTGCCGACTTTGAAAATACGATACATGTACCTTGGGTACTGAGTAATAGCTTAGTACGAACATGACTACGGTCAAGCTAGTACACATCTCAGAAGCCAACTATCCCTCCACAAAGGCATGGTCATTAAATCATTGAGCTTCCCACCTTGAGTGTCGCTTGAATGTACGCGACACACTGGAAAGCTGCATCCATCCAAAATTATGAATGGAGCTGCTCAATTTGGACAGCGCCTTGTGCATACAGGCAAGCCACTTTCTCTTTAACAACTGTAGATATGACCCCTCAATTGTGCAATGCATTCAGATAAAAAGTATCGAGATCGAGCGCTCAAGAAACTCACTGCATTTCTGACCAAAAAAACTTCATGGACACCTTTAGAATGGGACAAGTTGTGGAAAGCTCTTTACTACTGTAAGAAATTTGCCTCGACGCGTCACTTGCAATCCCACGCACATAGATTCTCATATTTTTACCCCCAGGTATGTGGATGAGCGATAAGCGACCGGTACAACAAGAATTAGCGTTGGGTCTTGCATCATTAACTCGCATCATCCCTGACGTGAACTTGGCGCTTTTGTTCGTGGAAAGCTTCTTCCGAACGATTCATCGAGAATGGCATGGAATCGATGGACTTCGTCTGGATAAATTCTACAATCTCATACGTCAAGTCTTGTATCAGACACTGTGTTTACTGAGTGCCAACGAATGGGAAGAAGCACTTGTGAGGCAACTCGCCTCGATTCTTTCCAAGGAAATCCTGATAAAGCGACCAAATGGTCTCCGGATGCATCTCTGCGACATCTTTTTGCAGGAACTCAATAAAGCTGGTGGTTCAACAATTCAAGGCAAGGCTTTCACACTTCTCATGGAACCTTTTATCCAGTTGTTTGGTTTCCAAAATGATTGTGAAGTACTCACGCGTGTCAAGGATGTGGTCTTAACGTAAGTGCACTAAAGGATGACAAACCTTTGCTTTAGCTGAGGGAGACATCTACGACTCTAGGCCGTTGATGACAAGTTGTCACACGAAGGATACACAAAATGTCACAGAGAGAAAAAGTGTGCATTTGGATGTCGAAGGATGTGACACAGACGCAGAAGACAATGAATCGGAAACGAGGCACTTCCAACACATAAAGCTAGACTCGATCCAATGCCAACTATTTCTGCTTGCAACTCTCGAGTACGTATCACTTCAGTTGCGACTCCGATAATCTTAACTCATTTTCTCTTTGATGGTCGCAGAAACACTCCAGAGCGTAATCGCAAAGCTCTTTACGAGATGAGCGAGTCTTTCTCCAAAGTCACAAAAGCTGATACACAAAAGCTGATCAAATCTCAGAAGACCATCGCCGTTGAGCCTGCAAAAAAGACCAAAGCCAATTTGAAGGTAGCTCAGGAGGATGCCACTCCACTATCAGCTAAAAGGGAATCTACCTCAAAGGGCAAAGATGTTGGCAAACCGAAGAAAAGGCGGCGAAAAGTAGATACAAAGGAGTCCACTATGACTAAAAATGAAGAACCAGCAGAACGAGTGGATACTCCGATAGACCCGAAGATCGTCTCGGAAGCTCCACAGGATCTCATCGATAAAGTGGAAGACAAAATAGTTAGTAGAAAGCGAGATGTTGAGGGAAACACAACGATACAGAGCAAAGCAGTGCATGTCGTCAGAAATGGAGTCTCTTTCCAACGCTGCGATGTATGCTTTGGCTTTGGTAAGGGTCTATTACCACCGAAGCAATCGACTTGCCGACATTGCAAACGACTTCAGAGTGAGTTGAAAGCATCACAGAAGAAGACGAAAAAGAAGACAGCATCCACAGAGATCGTTGAACCCATTGAGGAGCCCATTGTCAAAGCGAAAACAAGAAAAGTGTCGTTTGGAAAACATCGATCGCTTCCGTATGAAGTATCCGTAAAGCGATTGAAAGCGCATGCGAAGTTGAGCCAAACTACTAAATTGAAGGCAAATAAAGCTTGAGTCATCTTCAGGTCCTAGTTATAGGTAAAGCTTCATACTTTGCATTGATATAATTGTAAGAAGCAACTCTAGACCTCTAGCAATGCTGCCAAAGCCTCCGTATTCAATAAATTTGATTATAACAGCCTTTTACGCGTTCTCTATCGATCAGTGACGCCGAATTCATACAATAACACAAAATCTCATTCATTGTGATGCATTTCGTTGATGTCAATTCAAATGATCATTCTCAAAGCATTCAGAGACGATTTAAGCGACTTTTGCAATCCATCAATATAACGCTCTTGTAAAGGCACAATGCGGAGCCTTTACATTGACTAAAAGTAAAGACAGCTCAGACGACAAATCGCCAAAGCATATGTAGTGTATATATCTCGAGTCTTGGTGTGTTCACACAAATCCAAGCACGACATACTATTCTCTTCAAAAATCATGCCAGTATTGCCACCACGCTACTCAGTCGGAACGCGCGTAGCGATCCCTTTAGAAGGTCGTACTGGTCTCGTTGATTCCTATGATACGCAAACGGAACGGTATAAGCTAACCTTTCACGATGGATACGAGCATTCCGTTGCTGAAGATGAGATGGCGCAGTATGTAGTAGCACCTCCGGCTGAGAGCAAGAAGACACCCGATGGCGATCCCTTGATCGGGTCCTCATTGCTGAAAAAAATTAGGACATACAAC
Organism: Albugo laibachii; assembly: GCA_902706625.1. NCBI lineage: Eukaryota > Oomycota > Peronosporomycetes > Albuginales > Albuginaceae > Albugo > Albugo laibachii. The sequence continues at coordinate 45,902 of CACSLJ010000076.1, forward strand.
GAAGAAACCGAGTCATTCACTGGTGTGGTGTCGAAATTCAACGAGAAAAGCGCGAGGTATTGCATCACGTATACCGATGGAAAATCGGAAGAGCTCACATCGGAGGAAACCATGCGTTATGTTGAAGCGTATACACTTTGTGATATCAATACGGAAGGGAAAATGGCGTTAGAGATTTCGAAAAAGCGAAAACGACAGACTCCATTCGGAATGCATACAATCGGTGACGGAGTACAAATGGTTCCATGCTACATTGGAAAGATCAAGTTTCCGAAAAGAGCGAGTGCTTATTTGGTGCTGAGGAAGGTATTACTGTCCATTATGGATCAGAATGCCGTGAAAAAAATGCTTTCCGAACGTCTTTTGGACATTCTGATGAATAATGATGTCAAGGTATTTTTCGTACCTATATAATGCAATTCCTTTCATCTCAAAATCGAATTGTAGCCGAAAGCAGCGTTGGAAATGTTTGTGGAGGCGGGAGGAATGATTCTATTGCATAAAGTACTCCTATTGTGGATGCGAACTACCACCAAACACGTTGGCGCCTTGTTGATATTGAAGACCATCGCGAGTCTTCCAGGCGTCACGCCTACTATTGTGGTTCAAAGTGGTATCGGGAAAACTCTCCGTGATATTGTTCGAGCTTGTCAGACAAAGGATTACCTGATGCCCGTTCTCGGTGATGCAGCTTCTTGGATAATGAAAACGTGGAAGCATGACATCAAATACAGAAGCCAATTCACTCACCCGAAAGATATCATCCAACACAATGCCGACAAGGTCAAAAGCATAACTGAAGACATATATCTTCCTTTAAGATGCAGTGATCCTGGTTCGGAATTGAAGCGTGCCAATACAAAATACCTGCAGCACTTGTTGGATGATACAAGTAAATCACAAGAGTATCCAGAATTCCAAAATGTGAATCAGCCGGGTTTCTTTCTACCACGTTATAATTCGCTCGGGTCGGAAATCGCTCGACGTATTCATCGACCGGTTGTGTTGATCGATTCTCTTGCAGCTAAAATCAATCATGACCACACTGAAATGCTTCGAGTCAGTACTGAACTAGACCAAGACGATTCATCGTATCCGATAGGACGTATCAAATTTGGAAATCCTCGACTGGTGTATTATCAAAGCGATAATCCCGTCATGAATCTACTGAAATCGCCTCGTTTCGTATCCCAGCCTGACGATAAAGTATCATCAGAACAAACATCCCAAAAAAAGATGATCAAAAGTATCTGGCGAATCGATTTCGTGAAAGCAGCCGCATCTGCCGCACTCGGTTTGAATGGCGATCAACAGGAGGCCAAAGAGGACAACATCACAAGCATTTCGATTCCTACACCCAAATCCATCCTCAAGGTCAAGAATCCCGTTACCGTGTCTACAGATTACACAGCGAGCCTCAACTAACGCCAATATGGAGCTTTCAACACCGCACTTTTAATGTATACACGCACGCAAAGCACAAAATAGACTTTTCAAACGATACTAGCTCCTCTGAATAGCATCTGTTCGACTGTATTGGTAGCCATGTGGTCTGCGTTTTTCATTGTGTTTCGGGCTAAAGAGTGCCACATAAACGCCATTGAAATCGTGGCAGTAGCCTGAACCTCGTTACCCAGTTGACTGGAAAGGGTTCGATGACTTGCTTCCATTTTTGTTGCGTAGTCGTAAGGGAGCCCTAACGCGCACGTTATAAATCGCTTGAGCGACTGAAAAAGTTCCGAATTGACTGATAATAATAGCAGAAGGTGCTCTCGAAAGACACGGAATACACGATAATCCATGAAAGCAAGGCGAATTCGTGGCTGCTATATCATTGTCTTTGCGATTGTTGCTTTCCAGAGTCAAGTAGAAGTATACACGGTGTACGCCACATTCACAGGTGACGATCGCGATGAAAAACCATCGCAGGTAGCGCCTGTATCAGAGAGCACAGTCGTTCACAATGACGCCAAGATGAAGCAGAAAGACGTACATATTGGCAATTTGACAAATTCCACTCGCCTTGATCCAAGCTCCAATGCCAAATTGGCACAAGAACGAAGCGAAGACACTACAAATACACGGGTGAATACTACTGCGCTAGGAGACACGTCGTATACTTTGGCCTCCACTCCAATTGAGTCGAAAGCCGGAGCGCAGCATGTCGACCCGAATGGTACACATGTGCTTTTCTACGATAAATACAACTTGGAACGACGCAATTCGACTCTGCAAAAGCCAGGGAACGGATCAGACGTACAAAACTCATCATCATTGAGGGAGGAGAAGTCTCAACCTGCAGTTCGACTCGAACAATTGAAGAGTATCATTCAGGAAGAGACGAATTCTGATGCTGGAGAGGAGATGAGAGCACGGTTGACCGCAGGACAGTGTGGATACTGCAAGAAAGTATGGGGTTGTCTAGCCGAGACGGATGCTAATTCTACAATGGAGCCGCTTGTGTATCAGGCAAAAACCTTAATCGCAAAAGTAGACCAAGATCGACCAAGCAATCTCACAATCGGAAGAAAAGAAGCGCTACGTCCAGTTTCCGCGCATTTATGGAGTGACAAGGACTTTGAGTGTAAAAAGCTTAGAAATTGCACCGATGTATTGGCCGATACAAAGCAAGCCAAAAGCTGTATTGTGAATCAACAGAACGATTCGAAATCGTGCGAGATATTCTATTTCGGCAGGCAGCAAAACACAACAAAAGTGGAAAAGACCGGAGAAGAAAATAAAGTAGAAGACGCCAAGCCAAAGGATGAACGAGACGCAAAAAGAGTTCCACATCCAATCACAATTACACCAACGCGTCCTCCAGCACCGCCGATGTCGCCACCTCCACTAAGCACATTGGATTATGTCCCAGCGGTGACAGTGGCTGTGACCGAAGTGCCTCCCGTGCCGTCGAGTATGGATGATGCGGAGACTCAAGAAGCACAAGCAAGACAGGCTCGAGCAATCTCGGGGAATTCTGACACCCCGTTTTTGGCTTCGGCGACTGCCATTGCTGCTTCTGGTGTTGTGGCCATCATACTAGTCGTCGTATATGTAAATCATAGAAAGTATGACGGACGAGAAGCGCCACCATCAGCCTCACAGAATGTATCGACTCCTTCAGGAGTATCGGGAAGCGAAGCAAGTGTCTACAACGATCCTCTTGAAACGCGATTCTCAAGCATAGTTATGATTACACCAAATGGAAATGGTATTTGTGTGCTCTGATAGACACCCAAGCAGTAGTTTCACTGTTGATTCCACCATCCTGATGACCAAAGCTCACTTCGGACTAAAAGACTGAGTTCAGAAGGCAAAGGATAGCCGAAACGGGGCCATCAATGGATCAGCCTTGATATCGCTCATTTCGTGACGCATAATTCAATTGTCAACTCGTAGCGTGCTGATGTTTAAGAAGCTCAAGTGCGAATGTGATAGCAGAGCTTTGATTCGTTTAGTTGGTGAACCCATTTCATATTGAAATGGAATAAAACAAGACTTTTGGATGACTTCAGTCGATTGCAGCAACCTGGCTAAATACCGTCAAGACCGAGATCTGCGGAGAATATTCGCAGATACAAGCAGACGTTACTGCCGAGCTTTCACTCGTGATCTTGTTACTCGACGTTTGTATGAGGAAAGCTTCTTCGTGCCTTGTACCCGCTTCTTTCGAACTGTCAAAGTTGATTCACGGTCGGGCTTGACGCGCTTCTTATCGTTTGATGTTGTATCTTCTCGAAAGACCTGAAGATGTTTAAGACTTGATGCATCAGATATCAACGGATGTGTCTTCTTTTCTGCGTCTCTCATCGATTTTTGAAGCATCCGATAGACAGTTGTGTCTCCTTTGGTCATAAAGCTGGTAACGTATCCAGCTTTCCCAGCTCTTCCTGTCCGCCCAACTCGATGGATATAGTCGATCACACTTCTCGGGAAATCCAACATGATCACATGCTCGATACTGTCGATATCCAGGCCACGACCACCAAGATCGGTGCACACCAATACGGGAACTGATCCGCTATCGAAATTCTGGATCGCTGCCTGTCGAATCGGTTTGGGAACGTCTTTGTGCAACGATGCAGTTTTGAAGCCATTCTGCCGAAGCATATGCTCAGCTGCTTGACAGCTCGCAATATCATTACAAAAGATAATCGTACGCTGGAATTTCGCCTTTCCTCTGCCTCTGTGCTGTTCCAGAGCGTCTCGTAGAACGGTATATTTGGCTTGAGGTGCCACACGCACAAACGTTTGCTTGATTTCTTTCGGGATCCGATTGAATTGATTGTCTGAAACAAGCTTGATTCCCTCAAACATCCGATTCCACACTCGTCCAACAGATTTGGTTGCAGTGGCAGCGACCAATATACTTTGTAATTTGCATTCACGTTTGTGACAACTTGCTTGGATCGGTGCTAAAATGGCTTTTAAATCGTCAATGAATCCCATTTTCGCATCAAATAACGTATCTGCCTCGTCAAGAATCAAAGTGTCGATCTGGGAGAGATAAAAGTCCTGCTTCTTTATGCAAGTAACAATCCTTCCAGGAGTCCCAATCAAAATATCAATTGGACGTGCGAGCTTTTGCTGCTGAACCTTTTTGTGCTCTCCATTCGTGACGACGCAAGATGCAAATTTTACATGATGAGCGAGTTGTTTTGCAACACTTCCGAGCTGCAGCGCTAGTTCGCGACTTGGGACCGCAATAAGAACACGAGGTCGGCTGATAAGTGGAGCTGCTTGTGTTTCTCGCAATTTGGCGGACTCTGACCGCTTGATTTTCTCGATGATTGGGATCATGTAGGAGAGCGTCTTCCCAGTTCCTGTTTGAGCGAGACAGAGAATGTTGTGTCCACTTAGCACCGCATTGATACTTTTCCGCTGGATAGAAGTGGGTTTGTGAATACCACTTTCGTGAAGAGCTTTACAGAGATTTGCGTGGAGAGAGTACTGTTCGAACGTGCTTTTTTGATCTGGTGTATTCGAGTGCACCAATCTATGCGTGGAGACTGTAGTCCAAGGTATCGATCGCTTGCGACCAAGACAATTGCGAGAAAAATGCCTTAGAAGCATTGTTTGATGGCAAAAAGCCTTAAGTTCGTAAGTCACATTGAATGGATGGCGGCGCTCGCTCTTTGCATGTCAAGAATTATGGAGCACGTCATAACGCTCCGATGAATCAGATGCGATAGAATGGCTTGGGTTGACAAATAAACTCAGCCGTTGGGTACGGGATTGGTATATGAGGTGCATTTCTGAAAATAATCTGGACCCATTTGCAGCGCTCAGATCAAAGTAGAAAGCACTTTGGGATGAGCAGTAAAATTTAGTCAATAACACTTTTAATGCAGGCTTTACAGCCAAACGCTTCCTAATTCGCGGCAAGTTTGCGCATTCGCGAGGCTACAGCCATCTCCCACTAGAGCCCGTTGGATTCTGGTGTTTTTGCATCTAATTTTTTATATGCATATATACCCCTCTAAGCTTCTTGGGCTATTGGTCATGCGGTACGCCTCTGATGTATTCGAAATAAAGAATTCTATTTGCTTTGTGCGGCCAATAATCTGGATGCTTGCAACTCCTGGCGTAAATTTCCACACACGACCTTTACATCTCAACAAAGCTGTAAAGTGATAGAAGCTATGCTGCTAAAATGGCACCAGGCGTTTAGTTTCGGTATCCTCAGCGTTGTGGTTCCCCTCTTCCATGCTGAGGTCATTTACAAAATTGTTCAGGCGATACTCTTCGTCTTTTTTCTATTAAACTGTCTTGACCTAATCATCACCAAGTACCAGCTCTGGGGTTTTGAACCATTGAATCCGACTCCAAATGGATTTGCGTTAGTGAATGATTCAAGCACAGACATTGGACGCGCAATGGTATTTCTGCTGGCAGAGAAAAAGTATTCAATGATTTTGGTGTCGCGATCTTGGTCAACCTTGCAAAAAATGAAAGCAGAAATTGAGCTTGTGAACAAGGTTCAGGTATTCTGTTGTTTCGCTGATACATCGACTCAAGATGGAATCGATGAAGTGGTTGCTTGCATTCAAGAGAATCAATTCCAGGTCGATATTTTGATCAATATCGCGTGGTCGGCTAAAACCAGCTCGTTCCAGCAGTTCACGAGAAAAGAAGCTCAGAAATTGACCATAGCTACCATCAATTCTACGGTTCACCTGACGCATGCTCTCCTACCAAGTATGATAAGCCGAAATAAGGGATCTATTCTGAACGTCACATCCATGAAATCTGCAGGTCCAATACCTGGAAGAAGTCTTGAATCAGCATTACATACGGGAATCAATGGGATTAGTCAAGCTATGAACTACGAGTTACGAAAGACTGGGATCATCGTATCGAGCTACTACCCGGGTCCGCTTTTTAGGAATCTGAAATTGACATGTTCGCTTGATCATACATATGACATCAAAGACATAGCAAAAGCTGGACTCGAGGAAATGTATAATGGCAAGGAATGCGCATCCGAGAGCACGTTGAGTCAGCTTTCATTTTACATACTTCAAAGCATCATCCCCACGTATCTTCGGCTTGAGATTCTTTCAGTTCTACAGTCGTGGTTGCACGCACCTCCAGATGTCAGTGCTGCTTCGGGGTCCTCTTCAAGATAGCCGTGAAGATGGATCCCGCTTATCAATGTATTGTCTCCTGTGTGGAATCGAAACTTACAGGTTGCTCTCTCAATCAAGTTTGAGCGTGCGAGATACTAGATTGACGCCCGATATAACATGTATGATTTGCATGTTTGTAATAAAGGCTCGATGTAACTGTTCTCATCTCGTCAGGGATACTTTAAATTGAAAAGTTACAGAACAGTTTGGTATATTGCATTCAAAATTATACTCAACAGCTTGTCAGAATCCTGTGGTGGCCGATCAAGATATCTGTATGCAGTCCTTTTCGATCGGTTGACAGCTTTTGCAACCCTTCAACCACTCCTTCCTTTCCTCTGCCTGATCAGCTTCGATACGTTTTTCGCTTTTCCCCGCTTTTTTCCCATCGCTTGCTATTTTTTTCAAGACCAGGCAACGTTGTACTATCATGTGACATGAATTTGGGTAAAAATGTTTTGGTTTCCTCTTTGGATTGCACAGCTGCTCCTCTTTCTTAGTGCACATATTCTTGTTGCAATCACTGCCATCATCGCCTGCAACCGGAGCGCATGCTCCAGACATTTCATACCCACCATTGTCTACGTGATTGCACTGTCGATCATAGTCAAGCGCACATTGGCTCGGGTATTGCGTATTTTTCTTTGAACACACCTCTTCCCCACCATCAGGACATTTTTCGCTGCAATCGATTTTCGACTGTTCACTTGCAACGTGTCCCATTAAAAAAACCATGAAATGGATCAAGCTGAGCGTTCGTGAAGTATTGACCATGATTGTGAAAGTTTGAAAGTGAGAAAAGTAACGAGTGAAGAGATTCCGACTTGGTGCAGGACAGGCCCAACCGAGATAAATTGCATTGACGCCATGGAGATCCGATCAGATGGACTGAATACTGTCACGTATCGGCAAGTGATGAAGTAACTTGAAACAGGTCTCATAATGAGTGCTAATTCATGGATTCGTACATCTTATGCCAGAAATATGGTCAGAGAAACTCATCCCGGCTGAAAATGAGTGCCTCGTCACCCTACACTGCTTGTGCGTATGACGAACGTATCACGGCTGAGAAATTGCGTGCGGCCTTGGGAATACAGGCACCATTTTCATTAGTAAACACCACAGAAATATAATATCCTCACATAATCGATTATTTTTACGTAAAGTCAAACAGTATCAGTTATACAGGTACCATTCTCATTAGTAGCCACCAAATTTGGGTCCAAAAAGTATTCATTCTGGCAAGGAATGTGAAACGCAGTTTGCAGCTGTGGCTTGCGTCACCGCGCCCCAAGCCTCCTGAGCCCATCGCATCGCGACCAGAATGTTCACATTGAAGAGCTGCTCACCGTTAATCTTGACGTTCTCCTTTCCCATTCCATCCACTTGTTCTAGCACCTCGTCAAGCTTGTCCACCATGTGTGCATTTCTGATCTTGTTCATCTGGCTTTTGAATGACTGGATGATGCCTGAATCCTGTGGCTGTAAGTGTGCACTAGTATTGCGAGGGAGGAAGTAGATTGTAACGTTGAGTAATTGTTCGTTCACTCAGTGCGGTGACGCGTTGTCGAGCACGAGGAGCACATGCGACCCATACCCTGCATATTCCTGTTGAAGTGCGCCAGCCAAACCGGAAAAGCGCAGTCGTCATCCACCCTTTCGCAGCGTTGGCGTAGTCGAAACCGATTTTGCTCGCCGATTGCGAGTTGACGCACCGAGGTTGCCTCGCTTTCCCGATAAAGAAAAGCGGAATCTTACAGGAGCCGTCCGCGTTCGTGGTAATCGCCACCGTGAATCTCTTCTTGATCTTCTTTCGACCTGAGATGCTCGCTTTTGTCACGGAGGCTGAAGGCGCTAAGCAGTAAAAATACGCAGATTCATCCCTGTTGCAAACGTCGCGAGGGCTGTATTTGCTGGTGATTATTCTTAAAGCCGCACGACCTTCATCGACGTCAGCAGCACGCGCAGACGTAACCTTCCCTTGTACACGCCGTTGTTTATCCCCTGTCGCTCTTGTAGTTTTTGGAACCACCCATCCGAGAACACCATGCCCTCAAGCTTCGCGTTAGGGACCTAGGTAACGTCGCGCACGAGAGTGCTGCGAATCTTCTCCGCCTTCGCGCGCATCGTCGCTCACGTGAACACCGGCATCTGCGGCAGCTCTCAGCGGTTCATTCAGAGCAGAAGAGCGTGTCTGAGAGACAGACTGCACACATATTGATTTGATTTGCGCCCAGGGTTGGCGCGCACAGCGTCCTAGGTGACAGGCTTCTTAAACAGCACCAGCAGCGTTGCGTGCGACGGGTTCTTTGGATGATTGAACGCCGAGAAAGCCCTTCTACTTAGTGCGCGCAGTGACAGTTTGGGGTACTCGATGGGGCGCTTGAATAGCACCAGCTTCTGCTCCGCTGTCAGCAACGCGGGTGGAGGCAGTTGGCATCCGTGTTGCTCTCTTTGTGTCGTGTTTTTTCATGTGTTGGCTTGGGTGAGAGGATAGCGCCAAAAAGGACTTCAAAAAGCGCGCCAAATGTGACAACTATCGATTTCGGAAGGGTAAGTTTTATTATTGGTGGTTATTCGGAATAAAGTACACAAATGCAGCCAAGGGATGGATGACAACTAAATTCTTTCGTACTTAGATTGGGTACTTCAACGATACGATGCATAGCCAGGACCGTCACGTACTTCTTCTTCTTCTTAATAACGCTTCGCCACACCACGTGACGGATCAATATTCACTTGTCAAGTTGCACTTCCTGCCTCCACACAACAGCCCATTTGCAACCACAAGATACCAAAAATTACCAAATCGTTCAAGATTCAGCTGAGTAAAATCAGAGACAATTATGTGGTGGACGAACTCGACGCAATGCTGGAGCAAGTAGATGGGGTCGGGGTGGAAGACATAGACAAGAGAGCCGAGCAACTCTACAACGTGAGCATCTTAGTGGCCATGCGTTGGTCCCATCAAGCGTGGGACAAGGTGAAGAAAGCCACTGTTTTCAACTGTTGGAGTCACACTGGAATTATTGCGGCAGATATTTATCAGCTTGTTTCTGAAATGAATGATCTTAGCATTGCTCCAAAGCCAGCTAATTAACACGATATCTCTCTCTTTTTATTATTTTATACTTATGTTTACTTTCGAAACATTATACATTTTGGCTTTGCTTTTGCTGTTTACTATTGACAATGGTGACTGTAGCAAAACCTGACAGGATTTTTTATTATCCCGGCCCCTCTCTACAGCACGATAATGATGTAGTGTTCTCAGCCAAGTATTTATTGGGCTGAGAAACATATTTACCCCAATAAGAATGACGTGGGTCGACAGACTCATTCAAGAGATTATAGGAAGCGTGTCGATTAGACGTATAATAGCAGTCTCATCATAATCAAGGATCTTGATTATTGGTATCACAAGCGCTAAAAATCTCAAATGTTAGCAACAAATGGTATCCAGGCAAGAATGCTCTGGTAATGATATTAGTGCCCGGATCAGCGAGAGTTTTGGCGATAATATACCCTTTGAAACTGTTCGAGAAAACTTGGGTGTCGGATTCTTGACTGCACAGAGACCTTTCAGGATCCGGTGATTCCTCATGCATGTTTGCTCAACGAATTCGAGTCTTGGTGTGGTGAACAATTGGATTCGAGAGACGTAAAAGCACCATAAAACACTCTTCGACAGAAGCTCTTGACCCAAGGAAATTCACTATTGCCGGTGTAAGGCATCTGGTTTCCATCATATTAGCTCAGCCAAAGTGCACATATTTGTATCTTCCATTGCAGAGGATTTCATTGCTTGCACCGAAAACGACTGCCGAAATTGCTTGACGTTTATATTTCGATGGTACAAAGCAGACAGTACGCTCGTTGAAAGATGAAGCCGCTTTTTGGAGTCTGGATAAGGACGAAGAGTGTTGCCTATGCAAGTATCGGCGTCTTTCTGTCTTAATTTCACACTGAGACCATTTACTATATTTTTGATCAGCACAAGACGGGATCGCATTAGTAGCTACTTGCACTCAGACTCGAGACGATGTTCTGATCAATATCGCGTGGCCGACTAAAATTGGCTCATTTTTTGAAGCTAACCATTATAGAAGCTCAGAAATAGACCATGACCACACTCACTTCCACGGTTCACCCTACATAAGAGATCCATTCTGGATGTCTCATCCATAAAAGCTGCAGCTCTACTAAATGGACAAACTACTGATCAAGCCTTACATGCATGTTCCAAATGGGTTGAGCCAAGCATGTTTCAAGACAGCTGTTGGGATGAAATCCACTTTGTAACGTATTGTCTCCTGAGAGCATGTGAGACGTGCCAGATGGATGTTCTTCATGTATGTAGTCAAGACTCGATGTTTCTATTCCATCTCGTCGGGGATACTCTGAATCGAAAAGTTACTGAAAAGCTCGGTACATTGCATTTTGTTTACAAAGAGATTTCTCGTGTTCCATCTTTCTCTGTTTTGCGCAAGGCCACGCAGACTTCTACCTTGGGAAGCACGATTTCGTGTAATACTTTTGTTGTGCTTTTATCTGGATTGCACGCCTCATCAATATTTGTCGAGCTTATCACGGTTGCAAATACTTCCATCCCTCCTTGAGTACCAGAACAATTGAGATGGTCGCAATCGATCGTACACTTGCAACAATTCCATTGAGATACCCATCCAATGTGTCAAGGTAAACGTACGTGAAGCACAGACCATGATTGTGAAAGTTTCCAAGTGAGCCAAAGTACGGAGTATTGAGATTGCAATCTGGTGTCGACTAGACTCAAATAGATCTACACTGCTATCAGAGCGGTCTGAACACATGGACTGATTTCTGGCACGATTCGCAAGTAATTCCGTGAGTTGGTATGAGTATCAATCATGAATGCCTGTCTATGTATTCATGCACTTTCTTGACGAAACATTGGCTGATTTGGTCAGACGAACCCACAAATGATACCCCCATCTCAGCTGACATTGTGTACCGTACTATCGAACAATGCTTGTGCGTATGTCAGAAGTCACACGGCTGAACAATTTCGTGTGGCCCTGGTAATCAGAAAACGACTGGATTTTCCAGCTTCCTGACCCCGCTCAAAGTACGTTGTCTTCAATTGTCTCCCTGGGTGATTTACGCGTGTCAAGAGACTATTTATGGAGGTTACAGGGCAGACGTCGTTGAGACACATAGGCTGTCCGACCGTTTTTAGGAACCTGCTAAAAGTTGGAGTATCTCAAATCATTAGCAATGAACGATGCCCAGGCAAGTTTTTCAACTATTCTCGAAAGGGTATAAATGGGCGGATCAGCGAGGTTTCAGAGATGATAATACCTCAGAGCCTTTCGGAGAAGATTTGGGTGTTGAACTCTTGCCTGCACAGAAATCTCAAAGGATCCCGGGGCAAGTCTCGATCTTGTGGGTAACTAGATTTGAGAGAGCTATGCACACTTTGATAAAAGCTATCGACCCAAGGCATCCAATGGCGCCCAATGAACAGCACGAGATGCCGAAAAGCTCTAGGTGAAGCGCTCTGTCTACAAATAACCTCATTCTACCATATTACATCAGCCAAAGTGTACAGATTTGACTCTCCCATTGACAAAGATACAAAGCTGACACTCCCCGCTTTGAAAAAGTGATGAGATCTACATTTTTAGGCTGTGATAATGACGAAGAAGGTCGTCCGTGCATGACTCACGCATTTGCGAGGTGATGACAAAGCGCTTACCTCGCAAACTTTGATATGATAAGCCGGAATTAGGGATCCATTCTGAATAAAGCATTAACCAAGAAGAAGGTTTGAATTACCAGATTCTCTAGTCAAGCAACGTTTTACGGATAGCGCAGGACTGAATTAATCGCATTGAGCACTACCCGACGCCTATGCTTTCACTTCGAAAAAGAATGCCCGGTCATGCATGTGACCTTAAGAAATGTTTACCGAAGGAAATGCGCGTCCGAGAGCACATTGAATCAGCTCGTACTTTATATGATTCATACGGTTCTAGCTCTACAGTCGTGGTCATACGCGTCTGAGTCTTTAACCGCAACATATTGTAGTGTTGAAGTACTCTTTTTGAGCCAACTCTCATAACGAGAACAATTCAGCAGGATACGGACAACATTCAAGCGTGTAAACCTAGCGTTCACCCTAGGGACTTGTTGCAGGGGCTTGCAGCCATTTCTTGCATGATGCCCCGCTGTTGTCAATACTGCAGAAATTTTTATCAAAAGCTCAATATATTTCATAAAAAGTATGCTCAGCAACTATACGATTCCTGCAAACACCTTTCGATTTTTAGGATGCACGTTATCTGGCACTAATCCGTGACACTTGTGCAGCCTTTTGGGTTCTTCAGGTCAGAGCAGTCTGTACACATTTGCATCCAAGGCTTTTTATTTTCTTCCTTCTGTCCATCGACTTCCTTACATTTCTTTCCTTTTGCATCCTTCTCTCTTTTTCTAAGCTTTCCATTCTCTTCACCTGGACCATTTAGAAGTTCGCCTTTTTCTCCATGCAACGCCTGGCAACGTGCCGCGCGGAAATGGCATGAATTCTGGTATGTGGTTAATTTTGATGGATATAGATCGCACACTGGTTCCACATTGTTGCTGCACATTGCAATAGCGCAATCGCTGCCATCAGCTTCGAGAGATCGAGGGCATACGCCAAAGTGTTTGAGTGCGATTTGAGTCCCAGTGCATCCAGTCTTTTTGAGCTCACAGAGGTTGGCATAAGTGATACCGTTAGTCCCACATAGTTGTGAGTTCGAATCCGAATCAATGCACTCATTCATGCAATCGACCACACTTTGGAATTTGCTTGCAATGCATCCTATCGACCAGCCCAAAAAATATACCAAAGAAAACGTTCGTGAGGTATTGACCATGATTACGAGAGTTTTAGAATGATATGCTTGAGGGCTAGTGAGAATCAATACGGTGAATAAGAGAGGCACATTCGATCGTTCATCTCGACGTCATATGAGTTTCTTTTTGCCTTCGCCAGGTATTGACTCGTAATGGTGCCATTATCAGCATGTCATATTCTCTTTGTCCCTGTCTTTACATACAAATTCTGTGCGTAATTCGACTCATTCTGAAAGGTAGAGTATCATGACCTGTAGCCAAAAAGAAGTCCATCAGATTACAGATCTATCTAAACTGGCAATAAGACAGAAAAGGCTTTCTCTGGACCATTATAAGTTACAGGCTGTAATCGCTCAAGTCGTTTACTGTCCTCGAGAAATCACTCATGCACGAACCAGTGAGCTTTTTTTGTTGGAGATAAGCATTCCTGTTGAGACAATCGGTAGTACAGAGTTGCTGTAACTCTCTGCCGTCGATAAACGCGTCAAAGTCTTTCTGTGGATATCACCGGAGATGATTTCTTTTGTGTCAAGCAAGTAGCTCGATCTGCAGTGCGTGCTAGCAATCTCGACCCAAGGCTAATGGTCCCCACTGAGCAGGAGGCGCATCGCACCAAATCAGGCTCGTAATGTAAATTAATATGGTGACCCTGATTTTGTAGGCTGGGAAATGTGTGTGATTCAGTTGGATCGTCGACGATAAGCGTACTATACTGATCTCGTTCTGCGTTCACATTTCATCGCACGGCGCAGTCATTATATACCGGGCTCTACGATAAAATTTACTGTTTCAAAGATGATCGCTAAACGTATTCTTACCGTTCACATCGATGTCAAGCCTTGAGACCGGTTTTTACCACTTCAGTGCAATCCCACGTGAAGCGCTATTGCTTGATTTTTATGCAGAAGTATAGCACCCTGATCACCTTGATTTATCGTGTCATCGTCAATTATCAATACAGATGTCCCATCGGGCTTCTTGTATCTTCATAAAGTATGTGGTATAGCAATCTCACAATTCCAGCAGATCCATCTGTTTCGACCATTGTGGCCGATGAGGTTCTTAATTTGGTAAATTTCCAGCTTATTCGCGCTTTTAAATCATGCTGAGGTCATTTACGAGAGAATCTTATCATTCTCATGTATTTGCTCAGACTGTCTTAACCTCATGATCATCAAGTACCAGCTCTAGTATTCTAACCCTTAATTGGCTCTAGTAATCTATGTTCTTGCAATCTGAACTCTTGGATAAGACACGAGTATTCACCCCTCACTGCTGCTGTCCACCCATGAATGCTGTTTTTCCAACGAAATAGAACGAGATGTTGTACCCTCCTACTCAATGAACTGCTTCCTGCTTGAGTCCCGATGTCTGTTGTGTATGACATTCACCCTCTTTGCATCCAAACTCACTTCAAAACTGCCATTCCTCTGATACTACCCTGCACCACTTGACATTAGACCATGTTCATGTACGATTAAAGTCGAGTAGTGAGATATCAGTTGATGTATAAGAGCTACAGAAGTCTTGTTCAGCTCTGAATGTCACTATCAATGGCTCCTTTGATCTTCTATTTTAACGATTGGGTTAGAATCGAAAGCTATGGAATTGACGCTCTACCCTAACAAGGCTCAACACGTGTATCCGGCGTATTCATCAGTAAACCCACCGAATTGATTACACGTCACAAATCCGTGATGCCTGGAGCTCGAGTATAGGCAGGACGGACCGCCTTATTCGGTAAAGGCCTCTGTATATCGTATAGAGCATGGATCAGTCCGATCAGATTGAAGGATCCAAAAATCGACAGTAAGACCGAGAAGACTCTCTCTGGGACCATAGTTATCTATAACGATACCCATGCTATTCTATTTTGAGCATTTCTAGATGTTATTTATGGCTGTATGATCGAGCTTCTTGGCGTTGGGATGAGCATTTCTACTCGGTACGATTCAGAGACACATGGTTGCTGAAACTTTAAATATGTCACCAAACAAGGCTTCTCGACACAGCCCGTCCAAGTTTGTTATATATACAGGCTTCAACGATATCAAGTCTGCATGTGGTGAGCAAGTGGATTCGAGAAAAGTAACAGCACCATACACAGTCTTTGGGAGCAGCCCTCGACCCAAGCCATCGAATGATGCCAAATCACCTGGACCTGGGTCGTACCAAATCCCATCCACACTTGGCAAAGCTGTTTTGTCGACTGTCCAACAAGCACCCTCGTGTTCGCTTAGTGGGCGTGACAAATTCGGATCTGCGATCGATGTCAAAAACGCAGCATCGAGTCCGGGACCAGGTGATTATACCAGTAAAGTTGTCAATCTCCGGGAACAAAACGCTCCCAAGTTTTCCTTGGGTAAGAAGTGGAACTCCAGTGCGGATTCCAATAAGAAGGGACCTGGTCCGGGTGCGTACGAGACAGCCAACTGCATTGGTCCGACATTTCTATCAACTCAGAAAAGTAATCCTGCTTCCGCATTTCCGCGTGGTGAGCGAACATCTCTGACCCAAAACAACACGCCGGATGTCGGTCCAGGTCAATATGGCGTCGTGTTGACATCAGTGGGAAAGCAAACGATCTCGACTCTGTCGACTCCAGCGTCGTTTTCATTTGGCACACAAGAACGTAGCAAGCCAAGCAAAAGCAAAGCGCTCGATAATGCAGGACAAGGACGATACTACTCGGCCAGAAGTTCTGTTGGCAAGCAAAGCGAATCGATTTATCCTTCATCTCCGGGTATATCCATGTCAGGAAGAACAAAGTTTGGAAGCCATTTTTGACATGTTCCTAATACCATCAAATTTATTCTATATCTACTAGGATTCCTCTTCAACTTCCATGTCGACATCATCCTCTTGGCGGTCCTTCCACGCTTTTGCCATCTGAAATTCGTTATAGTGTACCTTCCTCTGCTCATCGAAAAGCTTTCCCGTGTGGCCTTTCTTCTCGAAATGATCGCTGCGATGGTCTTCGCTCTTACGAGCCTCTTCAGCTTCATTTTTCTGTGCTTGCTCGACGTCCTCTAATTTCGCATGAAACTCTTTCCACTAGTACAGAGACTGAATATTGAATGATCAACATCGCTACAGGATCTACCTCAAGTGTGTGTGGCTGTTTCGGGTCAGATCCTTATTCTCATCCTATCATTAGTAAATGTTCAGTGATGGAGGTCTTCCTACCTTCTTTTTGCAGATAGCGGTACGGTGTCTTTGGTTCTTCTATCTTCATACGCGTTCCACGATCGAGATTGTGTCTGGCGATGGTTTCCTCATCCCACTTGATGCGTGTGGGTTCAAGCGCTACGTCACACTTTCTGTCGTCAATTATCTCTCGTTCCGACATGGAAAGCTGGTAGAATCGTAAGTAAGCGCATCAAAACGGTGGAAGAGATGCTTCTATTAATGGCTCCAGCCTTTTGTAGGAGAGTGCTGTCGATATCGGAGAGAAGCTCAAGGAGCTGGCTTAATTAGCACAACAATTAATATGTGTTGTGGCGATATAAACCACGCAATATGAAGTACGAAGAGATAGTTCATGTAGAGATAGATCACACGGCGTTCACGCTTTTAAAGCGCCATTAACTGCTCTAATTGAGTTCAGATACGACTGGCAATGGGTATGAACACTCTGCGGGACCATTGCATGCGTATCGTGGTTCAGACGCTTCTTTAAAAGCGCTAAATGGCTTTCATGCGCCAGCATACTCACCGAATGCATTCACGCGTGGATACTTGTGCTCGGAAGCGCTGATTCGATGAAAAGTTGAATTAATCATTGGCAAAGCTGCGCAATGGGCGGACAGAGCACGCGGATGATTGGCGAAATCGCAAAGGATTCCATGGAAATAATTCAACAAACGAGCAGGAGAGTGTATGAGCAGAACGTGTATGCAAAGAAGCAGGTCAAAGATCAAGTTCGGAAGCTGAAAGAAACGCGAAATGAGCTAAAGGAACAACAAAATGCCGCTCAATCAGAAATAGTCAAGTCGCTATTGAGGCTCCAGTCACAAAAACAGCGATTCGACAAAGCAGTACGCTCACTTGCACACGATTTATCTACATGCATTCATAAAAGTTTTCTCGTAGGCGGAAAATTTTGCGGATCAATTCAGTCTGGAGAAAAGGAGAAAGAAGGACGTCTCGCCGAAGGAAAAGCAAACTCTGTGAAAAATATCAGAGATAGAAAGAATAAGATAATGTACACAAATTCTCATGCGTTACGATCAACTTCCTCCGACACCTGCCTTCTCAGCACAATGCAACTGAATCCACGGATGCTGCAGCAAGTTTGGCAGCGATATGCGAAGTTGCGGATCTCTTTGCAATATCTTCTGCAACAAGTCACGTGCAGGAGCGGATACATGATTGGGAAATTGTAAATCAACCGATGCGATGCGTTTGTAGGTTTCCGTGTTGCCAGCAGCTTCAAATGGAGGAGCGCCAACTAGAAACTCGTACATCAACACACCCAGAGTCCAGATGTCTACATTTTCATCATGAGGTTTGTTCTCGATCATTTCTGGTGGAAGGTAATCTAATGTACCACATAATGTGGTTCTTCGCGACGTCGGCGCATGAACGGACCATCCAAAATCGGCAATCTTGAGTTCACCATGATATCCAACCAAAAGATTCTCGGGCTTGATATCTCGATGAATCACATGCTTACTATGCATATATATGAGCGCTCGAGCCAGCTCTTGCACGTACAGAGCCGACTGTTGCTCCGAGAAGCGCCCTTCCTGCACGAGATACTTGTACAGCTCTCCTCTGGGTGCATACTCTATGATTAAGTAAACGCGTTTTGCATCGTAAAAGTAGCCATACAATCGCAAGATGTTTTTGTGCCTCAAATGGGATTGAATCTCAATCTCTCGACGAAGTTGATGTTCGACGTTCGATTTCGTCAGTTGCTGCTTCTGTAAGACTTTTAGTGCGATCACATACTTGGATTTCTTCTCTCGTGCGAGATAAACACTTCCGAATTTGCCTTTTCCTAGTGGTTTTCCAATCTCGAAATCACTCAATTTCCATACTTTGCGATGCGAATTCGATACACTATGACGTACTTTGGCGGATGAAGCTGTAGATAATCGATTGAGTTTGGTTGTCTGCGCACTGGAGACCGCGTTGTTGCTCGTAGAAGCGCTCGCATTCGGCGGAGCTTTCATCGGAGATAGCGTAAGTTCTTGTTTTCTTTTGAAGATTTGAATTTCAAGCGCATGTCCGTTAGCGTACCTAGCTTATGTACGCCTCAACAAAATGACATCGGAAGCAGCGACACGTAAAAGAAATGCGAATCGATGTGCTCACGCGTCAAATCTCATCATAGTAGAAGAGCTCCAAGCAATACGTAAGAAAATGCGTCCGAATTCAAATCTAGCAAGCAATTATCAACGCGCAATCACTTCCATTCAAAAGTTTGCATATCCAATTCGATCTGGATCCGAAGCGCAATGCCTCAAAAACATTGGGAATTACATGGCCAACCAGATCCAATCGATCTTGATGCGACACCAACCCGCTGAAGCAGAGAATAGTATACAGAATGCAAAACAGTGCGATTCGAAGCCCATAAGCAAATGCAAATCGATGGTTACCGATGCCAGTGGCGATAAGACAGCGTCTACCTGCACAAGATCCTCCAAAGAATACCTTCCAGCGTTTCAAAAGCGTTTGTCAATTTTTTGATGCTGCAGATTCCGTCCGTAACGATCCTATGATAGAGCCCTGGTTTATTCTGACAGCCTTGAATGCGAAGAAAGCGCTAGGTGAAGACTCTGCTGTCCATCTTGAGAAGATTTATGAGCATGCAAAATCCCTCGGAGTAAGTTGTCTTTGACTATTGCTTACGATCAAAGTGCCGACTTGTTTTGTAGTTTCAAGGAGCAATGGTCCAGCTGAAGACCTGCTGTGCGCAATTGAGCTCGTCGCATCAAGTGATTGAGAGGAATGTATATGGAGCGTGGTACTTGACGGAAAAAGGGAAGCAAAGCGCTCAGCGATGCTCACCGATTGATACACAAATGTCAAGCGAGAAATTCGCCGGGAAAGCAGCTCAAGCGCTTGAATTTCACGATACGTTGGCGGATCGATGTATCAAGACACATACAGGTGAGAGAGGGAATCCAAATCTTTTGTGAGCTGGCTGATGTGGTTGAGGTGTAGACTCTGATGTCGAGAACATCGACCCGGAAGCTGAACTTGAACCGCATATTCGTGGAGAGAAGCTATGGAGTCAGTTGACTTTGGTAGTGGAAGCGGATCTATGTCAAGACATGGATCAATGGACGCTTATCTTACTATTGGATCATCGCGAAGTTGTGTCACGACGTAACAGATCGATTCTAGAGCGTAAATTAACCGAAAGTGGCGTCACCTGTGAGGTCCGTGGACTGCATATTGGAGATATGATTTGGATTGCCCGACGCAATCGCGGTGATTCTGTTGATGGTGAGATAATTACTCGTTCGAAAAAGCATGAGCTGAATGTATTTCAATGCAGAGTTCGTGCTGAATGTCATTGTGGAGCGAAAAGAAGTCCGAGACTTATCTGGAAGCATAATCGATCGAAGGTACTGAAGCGCAATGTGACACCAAACTTATAACATGCGAAAAAGATTTGCAGAACAGAAGCAACGATTACAAGCGTGTGGACTAAACCACGTTGTGTATCTCGTCGAAGGCTCTATGTCCCAGCAAACGACCGTGATGAAAGGCGGCCTGGAAGACGCATTGTGTCTGACCGAGTTTCGAGACGATTTCTTGGTACACATGAGTCAAAATGCGGATGACACAGTGGCATATTTATCAGCAATACATCGTCGCCTTCTTGCGCGATTTCCAAGAGCTCAATGCCTCAACCCGGAACTAGCAGCTCTGTGCCCATCAAGGTTCCTTTCCTCCGTCTCAACTTCATTTGCAACGCTTTTTGCGACACCTCCGATCAGCTTTGCTGAATTCAATCGCAAATTCCAAAAGAGAGCCAACTTTAGTGCCAGCGAAATGTATCAGCGCATGCTGACTCAAATTCCAAGTCTCTCGACCGCAAAAATCGCAGCTATTGTCCACCACCACAAAACCTTTGATCAGCTCATCGCTTCCATGCAATCAATTGATCAATTGGACCAAGAAAAGGATGCAAGTGTGTCTCGTCTTTGCCAGATTCGTTACGGTGAAAAGAATCAATTGCTGGATGCCAGGACTCGGAACATTATACGAATACTGTTTCAGTCGGACGACTACAATGTATCATGATCATGGATCGCCAACTATCCCAGTATTCCTCAACTTATCATCTCGATACGCTCCGGGCCCATATCCACCGCTTTGGAGTATTGCTGGTCTTCATATTCGCCTCCAATGAATGCGCATCAAATCGGCGCAATTCAGCAGCTGTCATAGATCGCTTTGAAAGCAAGTAAATTTTCGATGAATAGCATCGCTAATTGTAATTATACAATACTATAGTTGCGATGAATCTGAACCAATTATATCCAAGTACGGTCTTTCATCGTCCAATCGCTCTTCCGTTTGATTCGTCGCCATTCAGAAGCTCAAAGAATCGCAATGCCGACAAAACGCGTGAAAGGGAAGAAAAAGCTCAAGTCCATCAAGGCTAAAGTCACAGGTGTGATGGGCAGCAAGCGTCGACTATCACGTTTCGGAAAAGAACAAAAGAAAGGAATGCGAGGCGCAAGTGCGAATTATCTCTCACGCAGTCAAACCCTCAAAAAATTGCAGATTTCGCTGAAGGATTTTCGACGTCTATGTATATTGAAAGGAATCTATCCTCGTGAACCGGGAAAGAAGAAGAAGCAGCAACAGGGAGCCGATAAGACGTATTATCACATCAAAGACATCACGTACCTGGCTCATGAGCCGCTGTTGGAGCATTTCCGATCGTTCAAAACGTTCTTGAAAAAGGTTATCAGCTCTATCGGAAGGAATAATTATGATGATGCTCGTCGACGACATGAGCATCGACCAACGTACACGTTGGATCATCTTGTGAAGGAGCGTTATCCCCGCTTCACTGATGCATTAGCAGACCTGGATGATGCACTTTGTCTGATACATTTGTTTGCATCAATGCCAAGTGGAAAGGTTATTTCATCCGAGGAGACAGAAAAATGCGTTCGTCTGGTTCGAGAATGGCAAGAGTATAATGTCCTCACGAATTCTTTGGACAAAGTGTTTGTGAGCATCAAAGGAATTTACTATCAATCGACTGTCAAAGGAGAGAAGATCACGTGGCTGATACCTCATGCGTTCACGCCGACTGTTAGCAAGCGCGTGGATCTGCACGTGATGGTGACATTTCTGGAATTTTATCAGGTTTTGCTCAAATTCGTAAATTATCAGCTTTACTCGGATTTGGGGCTTCAATATCCGCCAAAGATCAATTCAAAATTCGATCAAGATGGTTTGCATCTGAGTACTTTACAATTGGAAAATGTGAAGGATCCTGAGAGCAATGAGGGTGGGGTGACAGATGGAGAAGAGACATCCGCAGAGTCCCAAGAGGTGTCTGAGGACTCTAAAGTGCTTTTGCAACAGAAAGAGTCAGAGAGTCGAGTGGACACTCTCGACACAACTTTGAAAAACACAAAAGCGGACGTATCAATTGACTCTGATGAAGAGAACGACACAGAGATCCTCAGGCACAAGGGGCTGACAGAACCCCTCGAAGCCGCCTTTGCTTCCAACGAACTCGCACTTCAACTTTTTGAGAAAGAAAAACGTGAAAACTCTTTCAAAAACTTATTTGAGAATTTCGTTTTTTTTTTATCTCGCGAAGTGCCGAGAGCTGTGCTGGAATTCGTTCTCTGCTCACATGGTGCTCGTATCGGTTGGCAAGGCCCGGGCTCACCCTTTGCAGAAACCTCTGAATACATCACCCATCACATCGTGGATCGACCGCATCAAGGTCATCGATATTTCAATCGAGAGTATGTACAACCTCAATGGGTGTTTGACAGCGTGAACAACAAGACATTGCTTCCAATTGCACCGTATGCACCAGGAATGGAGCTCCCACCTCATCTTTCTCCATTTGTGGATGATGAGAAGGAAGGATATATCCCAGATTACCGAAAACAAGTGCAATCAGCAGCTCAAGTGCTTCGAAAGGAGATGTCCCGAAAGGATGAGAATGGTCTTGAACAAGTTGATGACGAAAGTGAAGATGAAGAGGAAGCTTACCTCGCAGGAATTAGAGCCGAGTTGCAAGAGTCGAAGAATGAAGTCGATGACGATTCTCAAGGGAATGTATCGGCCGAAGAAAATGCATCAGATACCTCCAACCAGAAGCATGTCGAAGAGAAGTCCGGTAAACAAGGCGCAGGCTCACGATCTCAGAAATCCAAGGTGAAGAAGCAAGAGAAATTGCAACAAGAGGCCAAGGAATCGCACGATATGGCGAAAAACATGATGTCTAAAAAGGCCAAACGCTTATACGATCGAATGCAATACGGACTTGGCAAGAAACAAGACAAGATTCAACAGTTGGAGGCAAAACGAGCTCGATTGCAGCAACAAACAGATGCCAATTGAGTGCACATGTGTCCTCAACGGAAATTGGCGCTTTTTCGGTGCTCTTTCGATGAGATATTGCACAGTAGGAGCCTTTGTAAAGATTCAAGGTCATAATAGAGCGTTACAGTCCGAATATTGCCGCTACGTACGCGTCCGTGCGCGTTCCTTTCGTCTCTTCGTAAAAGTTCTGAGCTTCCATGATGGCACCTGCTCCATATTGAAATTGATCAAGTTTCTAAGATCAGTTTGGAAATTAATCAATTCTACCACATGGCGATTCCATCGGTTGGCTGGTGTTTGGATGCACATTTTCATGCAACAAAACGCGGAAGAGTTATTCAAACTGTACGCGAACGGTACCTACGCGACGATATCCCTTGCTGCATACCATCCTGTATTGCATGTTCGTCCATTGACGCAAGTAATCGTCGGCTATCGTTATCCTCTCATCCTCGACAAAACGAGCATTTGATGCCTTCCACTCGCGTCATTTTATCTCAAATCGATCTGATCGAGCACTCTACCAAGAAAAACCTCGGATTTGAATGCTTCAAGGACCTTATCATCCTGGAAAGCGTATGGCAAGGTGTAAAGAAGACTGACATCGGGCTCTGGCATCGTCTGCGTGCGCTGACAACCAACCAAGATCGCCAGTTTGTATACTTTGCCAATGAATACCACCACGAATGCTTCATCCCCACCAGTGATAAGCCCATTCGGGATACCAAAGAGGTCGAAATCAATCGACAGAATAAAGCGATTGTGAAAGCGTGTCAGTGGTATAATCAACACCTGGAGACCCCAGAAAGGAAGCAAGGACAACCAAAGATCGTCGTAATGGTACAGGATGCGCACGAGAAGCAGCTGATGGAAGCGTTAGGAGCTCCATATGTGACCACAATTGAAGCGGTGATTTCTTCAGTCAAAGATTCGTGTCCGGAATTGCTCGACTTGATTTCAAACGAGGTCGTGCCGCTCAATCAGCTGGGAAGCGAACCAAAGCCAAGCAAAACTTTGTACCCGCAACATGTGAACATGTCAGGTATGCTGGCAGGAATAAAAAATCGTCGATACTTTCAAGGAATTCTACGTTTACAAGACAATCAAATGGAAGGGAATGTGATCATTACATTGCCGTCAAAGTTGAAGGAGGAGAATGGGAAAGCGACTCGTATTCCTGTTATCATTAACGGGAAGAAGAATATGAATCGAGCGCTCGACGGAGATACAGTTGCGATCGAGTTGCTTCCGAGAAAAGAGTGGACCAATGCTTCTGATGGATTTGTACCTGAAGAAAAGTCTGCTGAGCCGAAGAGTAGTGAACACGATGCTTTAGACGACGATCGAGACGAGGAAGGATCTGAAGCTGCTGTTGAGGAACCCACATTACCGATGAAGCAAGCTGATGTTGTAGAGCTGTCTCAGAAACTCGACCTGTCTTCCGTGATGCCCTGTGGTCGAGTTATCGGAATCGTGAAGCGAAAATCGCGAAACTTTTGCGGATTTTTGGAACCGAATCAGTCGACAACTCGTTCCGCTTTGTTTCTCTTCATCCCAATGGACCGCAAAATTCCTAAAATTCGCATCAAAACTTGTCAAGCAGAGACTTTGATGGACCAGAGATTGCTTGTTGCCATAGACAGTTGGCCAGTGGATAGTAAGTATCCTTTGGGGCATTATGTGAAGACGTTGGGAAAGATCAATGACAAGGAGACGGAAACAAAAGTGCTGCTACTGACACACGATATTGCTTCTGATCAGTTTAGTGAAGAAGTGATGAGATGCTTACCTCCGGAGAATTGGAAGATTACACCAGAAAATTCCAAAGGCCGACGAGATTTTCGTCACCTTCCGATTGTGAGCATCGATCCACCCAACTGTAAAGATATCGATGACGCATTACACGCGTGTCGGCTCCCGAATGGTAATTATCAGGTGGGGGTCCATATCGCTGATGTGACCCATTTCATACCGAGTGGAAACGCATTGGACAATGAAGCTGTCTCGCGTGGAACGTCCACATACCTCGTTGATCGTCGCCTAGATATGTTTCCGAGTCTTCTGACCACCAAACTCTGCTCTTTGACCAGCACAGAAGATCATTTTGCATTCAGTGTGTTGTGGGAATTACGCTTAACGGAATTCGATGTGGAAATTGTGGATGTGGATTTTTGCAAAAGTATCATTCGCTCGTGTGCGTCACTATCGTACCAAGAAGCACAGATCTTTCTGGATGATCCCAGTATCGATGATCTTTCCAAGACCGAGCCTTTGGATCCGCAGCGAAATCAACGGGAAGGAGGCAATTTCCCAACATGTTTGATCGGAAGTGGTATCAAAACGCTTCATGTGATTGCCAAACGCCTCAAAACCAAACGCATGGAAGCTGGAGCACTGACATTAGCGTCTCCCGAAGTACGATTTGTTCTCGATACTGAGACGCAGAACCCACTCGATGTACAAATGTATGCGTTACGAGACACCAACGCGCTGGTAGAAGAGTTTATGCTGCTGGCAAACATCACGGTTGCGAAAAAAATCGTTCGGCATTTCCCGTCTTTTTCGCTCTTACGACGACATCCAGCGCCCTCCAGCCGCCAATTTGACGTCTTGTGTAGCCAGGCCAAATCAATTGGTATCGAATTACATGTGAACAGCTCCAAGCAGCTTCAGGAATCGTTGGATATGAGCGCCAAACATAGCATCTCAATGAAGAAAAAGAAGACTCACTTGGACAAGCTTTTACGGATCATGTGCACGCGATGTATGATGCCAGCACGATACTTTTCTTCAGGCGAAATGACTCCGGCTGAGTTTCATCATTACGGTCTGGCTGCACCCATTTACACCCATTTCACATCACCCATTCGGCGGTATGCGGATGTCGTTGTACATCGATTGTTGGCGGCAGCTATCGGAATCGCTCCTGTGCCAGCCGACTTGGAAGACAAAGCAAAGCTGCAAGAATTGGCCGAACATCTCAATCGAAAACACCACGCGGCTCAGATGGCTGGCAGGGCTTCTGTCACGCTGCATACGATTCTTTACTTTGCTCAGAATCCAACCATTACAGGAGGAGTCATTACACGGGTCAAGAACAATGGAATCGGTGTGTTACTCCCCCAATTTGGCATTGAAGGGACGATACTTTTCAAGGATGATCCAGTGTTTGAAGCGGATGCGTCAATAGCTCAGTCGATTGCCAGGTTTGACGCTGACAGGCACACTTTGTGGATCAACGAGACTCAAGAAAGCTCAGACCAATCAATTGAGCGTTCCCTACAAGTGTTTGATACCATCGATATTCAGGTGTTTGTCTCGATTTTCAACACACGTCAGAAGCTCAAGATGAGCGTCCTGCCAACGAGCACTTCGGACCAAAAGTCCAAAGCAAAAAGACGCAGCCTTTCGGTAAATGACGAAGAGCAGAGGCCGATGCAACGACAGAAGATTGATGCTCGGCAATTATGAACTGAATAGCTTTTTATCAATATCCGTACAAAGCAGCAGGTGGTGAAGGATTCGTCCAGTCTGATGGATACTGGTCGTGTTGGTGCTATCCATCAACTGTGAGGATTTGTTCTTGGGCCAGAAGCTGGTGAGGTGGGCGATTTTCGAGCTTGATTGAAATAATTAGAGCATGTGGGTCATCGTGTCAGACTTGCGATTCCGATAGGATAATGAATGCAGAGAATTTCATCAAACCTGTGTGTCGGCTTGAATGGCGGCAAATAAATTGCTGATTGTTCCGATATCAACTCCAAGTGAGCTAGCAGAAAATAGCGTCAGGAGTGCAATGAGCTCTCTAAGGCAAATAGGTTGACTTGACTGTACATATCATACAATGGACCTGTTCAATGCATTCGAACCAGGTTATGCCAGCTTCCGTTCGTTTACTGCGACGTGGTATGTGGTATCCGGTTATATTACATTTAAATGGTTCGTTCGGTATCGTAGACGGCCATATTAGGCTGAAAGCACCGTATACCGCCTGCTCTGCGAAGATAAGCAGCCTCAAACTCGGGTAGTACTCCGGTGGGTAACCACAGGAGAAGTCCGACTCTTTCTACTATTTTCAATTTGTTAACATTTCTATTTTTATTCTTATTGAAAGTGCACACTTGATCATCTCTTTTGCCCTTCCTTCGAGTTTCTAATTTTGTACGGTGACATGTTTATCAGATTGATGTACATGATCACATCACCACCTCTCCTGAAGCAGTGAAGAAGCAGAATTTGGTGAGGAGATGGGCAGCAGCATTTGCCATTAAACTACAATATAGATAAAGAAAACTTTATGCAGAGTCAGTCGGTAGACTACTCAAATTACCTGCAATGATGGCAGCTGGAAAAAGCACATCTGAATATTCACGACGATGGCGCAGTGCATGAAAGGATTGTGAGCTGTTTAAATGAAGGTCTACAATCATGCGGCCCGATATGGCTCACTAATTTACTTTTTCAAAAATATTTTGCCATGATGAATTACGAAAGAAACGGATGGCGCTACTGTATGGCCGGGGCTGAGATAGCGTCCAGATCCATAGGTATCCATGGGTTGAAGCTTAAACACGTGTTTCGAACAGGCATCTTGATCTTGACATGGCTTTCGCAATCTCGTTATATACGACAAATAAAATACGAGCAGAAGCTTTTTACACCATAAGAAGCGCCAGACCGGGTTCGAACCAGTGACCATTCGAGCTGCAATCGAACGCTCTACCACTGAGCTACTCGCGCTATATGTTGAATGTTGCCGGCTGTGACATTATGTAACGCAGCTATAAACATGCTTCACAAATCAATCTTTCCAACCTTTCTTGCTGAACACAATGGTTTCGGTCGAAATTTCGCAATGACCCACCGTACAGTTGTCATCTGGTGATAATGTGGACAATATCATTCATCACTCAGCCTCGGGTGACTGCATGCTTGTCGATGAGTCATCACCCCTGTGTGAAGGCGTGGAACACGCTACCCCTGAGACGTTTCAAAGTAGTATAGGGTGTGTGGGCACACTTTCCACTGTCTCGTCACAGGATGGTGGGAATCCACTTCAAGTGTGGACCAACGGAATTGGCCCATACTTCAAACGGAAAGCTTTTAGCTCCTTGATGCGCGAACGCGGCAATCCAGTGCTTGGGAGCTTACTGGATAGTAAATAGATCACACAGGTGTTTGAATTACCTGGGGGAAATAACCGGGTGATGGTATTCACTGAGGATGCATGTCAACAGCTGGACTGCCAGTCTGTGAACATCTTCGGCGGGTTTCCGAAAATATAATTCATTGGAAAATAAATATCGCCTGGATATATTCGGAGTCGAAGTGGAGGAAGGACGACTGGGACTATTACCGTCCCTCCACAACCTCAGGTATTAAGTTATCTATGACACCTTATGAAAGGCTATGCCGACCAAGGGAGTCGTCATGTCAACGTGGATTTTTTAATTCGGCTCTACTACATGCCCTGAACAGTTGGTTCGAGTTGGAAAACTGTGTGAGCAAATTGTATCCGGAAAGCAACTCTCCCAGTGAAAGCGTCGAGTCAAAGAAGGGGAATTATCAGCAGAATTAAAAGTCATTGTGAATGAGCGAATGATCGTATGGTTGGATCATGAAAGTGGCTACCAGTCAATTCTCATGCACCCACTAATAAAGACCAAGATTACCGAATTACGACTAATCTTCGTCATAGATTACAAGGTCAAGGGCGTCGTTGCATCAAAAGTGCTGGTCGACTTGCACGCATATTTATTTTTGACATAAGCACTCATTCAACTCGAAAATTATGAGTGACAATCATCCTAACTTTATTGGAAGTAGAAGATGAGACTTTAGTCTAGTGCAACTAGAAATTGAGGACTGTAGAGAGGACTTCATAACGATTTGGTCAACGGAGGTAACTTGAACAAAACCCAATCATCCAGTCACATCTATGATTCACGCTTATTCGAGACAGCATCAGACTATGGTACACTTCGCTTACCATAACGCAATCAAGGGGGCTACTTAGAACTTGCGACACCTTGTTTTAAGTAGGTCGTAAAGTGCGTTGTGTGGAAATACTACTTCTAGTCCAGATGCAATAGAAGAGCATATTGAATGAGATATAAACGCTGCTCACTGACGGACTCCTATGCATTTTGTTACTATTATAGTTTTTCGTGGAAACAAGAGCGTGTGCATACAAAAAAGAGTTTTGTTGCTGGCCGAACGATAGCTCGTACGATGGTGAATAATATCATGGTTGAGACCCGAGTACTTTTATCTATCCATAGTGCCCCCTAGAAGCACGCAATGAAGAGACACAACCGTGGTAAAGTATGGATCAATCGTACACGCAAAACAGAATTTGGGCACTCTAAAGGTTGCACTATTTCCACGCTATCGAAGGGATAACGATTCATTTAAACATTATACCGATAAGCAGTTGTATCGCATCCGCGCTTCTATGATAATTCCAAAGGAATGCATAAAGTAAAGCGATTTCACTTTAAAGTATTCTTAGACTTTTGTCGACAAGTGCGATACAGCTCACTCTCTTTTTGACACTCATCACCGTCACGCAATCCGCCTGTGTTTGCATTTTTCTCATGTACGCATCTGCAAGAAGAAAATCACAAGTCGAAAAGCGCACAAGGAGATCACAATAAGATTTACTTCAAGTACGCCTCCATCTCGTCCATGCATGGCAAGGTAGTGCTTTGACTCTCTTGTTTAGAAATCTCTGCGTTCATTGCAATCGTGTGATAAAATTGGTGTCTCGGTAAACAATATCGTTTAAGCCAATGGTTGCACACCAGGAAAGCATCTATATACCAGTGAAGCCTGTCATACATATAAATGGCATTATCGGACCCGCAAGAGCGCGCACATTATGAATCTGTTCTCTTCTCTTTCCGAGAATACGAAACTTATTTTATACGGGAGGTCTTTCGAAGAAAACGAGCATTTCAGCGTCTTTCAGCAAAGCATGCACAGCTGCTCCCAAAGCCGAATTCCACACTTTATAGTCTTCATCGTTTTATCGTATGTGAGGCAACAAAATACGCTGCAGATGTTTTGGGTAGATACTCATTTCCGCGCAACAGAATGCGGCACACGTAAACCAGCTATTTCTCGAGCGGATCGTTCAAGAGCAATTGCAAAGTGTTCCAGCGATTGAGCTACCCCACATCAATCCACGTGCAAAGATACAAAGTCCTCCACGACATTTATCAAAGTTGAAAAGTACCTTACACCAATTTGTACGCGATTGGTCTGTGGAAGTAAGATGTCTGGAGAATTATTCCAAGGCTACTTTATGCACTGCAAGATGTAGGGAGAAACGGAGCGTCAACAGTGCTATGTACCCATCATTGAAGAGCTGGAAAAAGTCCTCCCTGTCACTCAGAACAACAGGTGGTAGTCATCGCGGCTGGCTATCTCCTTACTGAATCGCCGATATGTTAGAAACAAACAAAAAGTGCTTGTTCCTGGCGCAGGGCTTGGGAGATTGACTCTCGAGATTGCCGCAAAAGGTATCATTGTGCTCCAATAGCTCGACCGTTACGTTGCCTCAAAGTATTTTGATTAGGCTACGCAGCGCAGGGAAATGAGTTTTCGTACCAAATGTTGTTTGCTAGCAATTTTATTTTGAATTGGTAGGCGCAACTCGATGGTTTCTTTCTGGAAAAGTGATTCTGACACGTGTGCTTATGTAACAGCATCAGCAAAAAAGAAGAGTTTACGATTCACCCATGGATTCACAACTCCTCGAATCATCTCAGTATAGACGATGCCTTACGATCCGTTGCTATTCCAGATGTTGTTCCTGGAAGTTTATTCGCTCTCGATGATGGTAACTCCCGTGTATAAACCCTACGATGGCAACCGAAAGTACCGCGTGGCTTTAGTAGAAAACGTTCCTGACTTCTCCATGTGTGCTGGCGAATTTTTGGAAGCATACGCAAAGGACACAGGTAGAGCCCTGCAATACTTCAAATGAATTATTTACGCAGCTGCTGAACTCACTCTCTACGCAGCATGCTGGGACTGCATCGTGACGTGCTTTTTCATCGACGCTGCTCCCAATGTTATAGAGTACATCGAAGCAATTGGACGGTTGCTTCGACCTGGGGGAGTTTGGATAAACCTCGGGCCGTTGTTATATCACTGGCAAAGCTTTGGAGAATCGGACGCGGAAGATGACCCTCGGTACACGCAGTCGATTGAATTGAGTCATGAAGAGATCAAGACTGTTATGGAGCGAATTGGATTCACTATTCAGGCAGGATAGCGTGATAATGTATCATCAAAGCGCGTATACTCATGAATCTTCTGATGCGCTTTGTAGCGAGAAGAAGTCAAAGAATGCGTTTATACGAGAAATATCAAATCGCTGATGCACACAACGTATAACTGTGTTTTCTTCACAGCTTTAAGGCAATAGAATTTGTTTCGTCGGTCCGCTTATTCCAAATCTTCATCATCAAAATCATCGTCGAGAGGCTGAATCTCTCCAGTATGTACAGGTGAATCATCAAATCGCTCCAGGTCGCAATTCTCACTGAAAAAGTCCTCGCTCCCACTCTTCATACCCAGAGGATTCTCAGATTTGAGCCTTAGCTTTGTCTTCGTGGAAGGTGTTGCAGGTCGTGGAGGCGTTTCCATCCTACCACGGTCGAAATTGACGTTTAGGAACACTACTTGAGAACGGGCTGAACTAGTTTTTCTGTATCTAACAAAAGCTAGCATGAATCAATTGCAGCGTTTATTTGGCGAGCTTCCCGGCATTCCTCCACGAAATGAGAGAGCAGAGGACACTCCTATAGCAGACACATCTGAAAAAGTTCATATATCCTCCCTGGCGCTGCTGAAGATGCTCAAGCACGGTCGTGCTGGCGTTCCTATGGAAGTGATGGGATTGATGTTGGGTGAATTCGTGGACGACTATACTGTCAATTGTATCGATGTTTTTGCAATGCCACAGAGTGGAACAGGTGTCAGTGTGGAAGCTGTCGATCCTGTATTTCAGACAAAAATGATCGATATGCTGAAACAGACTGGACGGTGAGCATCAATGGATCCGTTAGAAATCGAGACTAATTCGTACGTTCTTTAGAGCGGAAATGGTTGTAGGCTGGTACCACTCTCATCCAGGATTCGGGTGCTGGCTCTCAGGAGTCGATATCAATACTCAACAAGTTGGGAGTATTGTGCATGATGACCGTACATTACTCAGAGTGTTTTATGTGTAGAGCTTTGAAGCTTTGAATTCGAGAGCGGTCGCTGTTGTTGTGGATCCTATTCAAAGTGTGAAAGGGAAAGTTGTCATCGACGCGTTTCGACTGATCAATTCGCAGCTGCTGATGATGGGACACGAACCTAGACAAACAACATCGAATATTGGACATCTGAATAAGCCATCGATACAGGTACGCATATCGCACTGCACCTTGAGTGAAATCTTATTTATATGTGGAAGGCTTTGATCCATGGATTGAATCGCCACTATTACTCTATTGCGATCGACTGTCGAAAAAATGAACTGGAAGAGCAAATGCTGATGAATCTGCACAGGAAAACGTGGAGCGATGGACTTGTGCTCTCTAAATTTGAAGGGCATTCTGTTGAGAATGAGAAAAAAATTCAAAACATGCTCATGCTAACGGAACAATACAACA
The DNA here is from genome assembly GCA_902706625.1 of Albugo laibachii. Classification (NCBI taxonomy): domain Eukaryota; phylum Oomycota; class Peronosporomycetes; order Albuginales; family Albuginaceae; genus Albugo; species Albugo laibachii. The sequence continues at coordinate 78,621 of CACSLJ010000076.1, forward strand.
AACGATTACAAGAGGAAGAAACGAAGACACCAGAAGAGTTGGAGGTGTTAAATGTCGGGAAATTGGATCCTAAGAAGCATCTGGAAGCTGATGCCTATGATCTCATCGCACTCAACACAGTTCAATGCCTGGGGACAATGTTGGATACAATCGTATTCTGATACAGTGAGGAGAAATGGAGTCAAAGAAATCCACGCAATAATACATACAGTCAATCTTTGATTATCTCTGGTTTTGGATACTCTACAAATTCAACCTCTCGTCCATGTCCGCATGCGTAAGAGCGATAAATATAGCACTTGGTGTGGGAAGCAGAATCAGTAAATGCAGACCAAAACGATGCAGTAAAAGAACCAGACAAGTGAAAAATCCTGCGCGCATAATGGATGGCGCTTTAGGATTTTATTGTGTGATTTGTGAAGAAAGCTGCTCTCGGAATGGTATCCATGCTCCGCGAGCTGACTGTCTTGATGACGCGCAAGCTCACACCACGCTCTCAGGCGTTACCCATTCGCAATTGGTAAGCTAAGGCTCTTCTCGTTAAATACTCTGCTACCAACGACTCGTTTCTGCCAACGTTACGCAACTTGACGATCATTTGCGGATACACTGATTTGTACAAAGCCATTTCTTCATTATAATGTGTGATTGGTCCGAAATCACAGTAGTTGCTCGATCAAGCGATAAAATGCCCATGCGACAGAAGTCAGGTCCGCGGACGTTTTCAGCTCACGAAAAGCTATTTCATAAAACCAAAACAGCACTACAGAGAGAATTGAAGCGCATCAAACTATTCCACGCACGGAAAGTTGTACAACAGCTCAAGAATCTACAAACTGAAGCCACTCAAAGCGCCACCGACGAGTCTATACAAACACAGATTTCCAAATTAGAACATAAATACGACATGCTCAAGGTACGCAATCGAGCCTTTAAATCGCTGGCATCACTGAGGGCATAGTAACCATTCAAGGGTATTCATCAAGAAGATCTTATTCGAAAAGCACTGCAAAAGACGCAATTTTTGCATGTCTTTGACGATCTGCGGGAGCTACAAAAGCATTACGACCGTGAGATGCCTGAATCCACTAAAGAGAAACAGCTCAAAGATAAATTATTATCTCACAGACGTCTCCAGCCACTCCTCGAGTCCATGGAGCAGATGTAATCGCTTTTTTCTCTTTGTTTCGATCAAATTCGTAACATATTTTCCTTAGTGTGAGGACTGAGAGACGTAAGCAAGAGAAAAGAGATATTCGTTCGATGAGAAGCAGACAAAAGAAAGAGGTTGGCTGTAGCTGATGTACCCCGAAAAGCTGTCTGACCTTTTTGGCAGGTTCTGGTTGGAGGGCGCAGCAACAGCGCCCCAGAATCCCTCTTCCTCACATCTCTGTCGGGCAGAACTCAATTTCAAGACGATAATGGTGATGGAGGGATTGTATTGGATGATGAACTTGCGGAAATTTTAGGCGAAAGCAGAAAAAAGAAAAATCGACCTGGTCAGATAGCTCGAAGGCAGCAGGCAATTCGAAGAGAACACGAAATGCTCACTGGACAACGGCGAAGGCAAAGCACTGCTAAATATGGCCCCAGCCGACGTACTCCAGCTTCAATCCCACCGAAACACACTACACCGAAACCAGCACAAAAGGCGGCATCTACTTCGTCACGATATCCTTCAGTTCCAAACGAAACTGTGGCGAAAACAACACAAAGAGCTGCACACATTACAACACCAGTAGAAGTTGAGCATCCATCCTGGAAAGCCAAACGAATGTTAAAAGACAAAGAGAGACTGCTGATTGCTACTCCAAAAGGCAAAAAGATTCGATTCTGTGACGATGAATAGAGATAACTTTTATATACTTGGAGCTTTTATAAACCACGTACGAGCTGCGCAACCACTGGAGCTTGCGGCATTCACTCTGTACTAATGTTGAGGTCTTTTTATTTGATGCTGAAAGGCCAAATATCGCGGATTATGGTAGTATCTGAATCTCCTGAATGTCTCGATGCTCTATTCCGGAGCCCGTAATTAAATTTCCCACTACGGCAAATGGGATCGCTCTACTCTTTGCGATTGATTACAGTAGCCCATTACAAGCTGCACACTTTATAAGAGCGGCAAAAGTTGTCCCATCGTGCAGAGACACAAGCATGGTCGTGCTTCCTCGCAGTGTCGTTGGAGGATAATAAATTATTTTTTAATACATTTTTTCTACAAAAAACGTACCAATCTTTAAAGCTGTTTCGACCAAAATCCAGTTCTCCATCGCGCTCACGCGGCTCAAGTACTATCTTTATACATTGTCCCTATTTGAAGCTCATCGTACAGTCGTCTTCGCCAGATCGATTCGAAGACAATGGACCCGCCGTCTACCACTCTGTACCACTGTACCTCTGCTGTGCCGGATAGCTGGCACGCCCTACCCTTTACACTAGTTTTTTTAAATTTTAAGCGCTGGTTATAAAGTGTTTGGAAATCGTTGTTATGTGACGGTGCTGCTTAGTGTAAAGAGTATCACTTACAAGTACGATCAGCACAGCATCTGCTTGTACTGACGGAGACTTGTCCGTACCGCTAGTATCAGATCACATTCCATTGTCCACTCTAACTGCAGTGATTCTCTGTGCATCGGTCTACCGCGATTGAGAGTATCCTTCCATATCATAATATCGTTGTATGTCCACTACGAATGCATCACGCCGCTCATACATCTAAAACAGACAAAGAAACCGGACTGGCCTCAGATTGCGAATCATATCAATTGGCATCAGCGAATCCATCGGAAAATCGTGTCCCCATAGCATCGCCGCAGCAGGTTGTCGTTGGCATCAGTGCTTCTGTTCAGGATGAAGTGGAAGATTGGTCGAGTGATTTTCAACTCGGAAGCTATAAAGTGTTACCGTCGACCCAAATCGCATCCTCATGGAGTATAAAACATAAAATATCACATCCGAGAACACAGAGCTTACAGAGAGGAAGAGAATCAATCGGACGTGATTCGAGATGTATGAAACGACGTGCAATGAGTGGAAGTGTTTCGTGGACGTGGTATCGTCGAAATTTGTCAAAGCAGAAGCTGAATAATGCCAGGATGGCACGCTTGCTAGCTGAACGAAAGCGCATGCGAGCTGTCTCGAAAACAGTACAGCGTCTTAGAAAAAATGCTAGAGTCGAGAAAGTGGAATCGAAAATTCGATATTCAGAGTCTATAGTACAGGAGACAAGTGATGACGAATTGTACCTGGAAGGTGATGAGAACGAAGTGGTAGCGTACGGACTCGAGGAAGAAGACAAACAGACGTTAGAAAGCGACTCGGAGTCGGAAGAGAGCGATATGGAAGACTGGGATACTGAATTTGGATTCACGAATACGAGTGAAGACGAGGAAGCAACCCATACAAATAGCAAAGGAGTAGGCTCTGAGAATTTCGAGAAATTTTTGAAGGCATTTCACGATATGATTGGTAGTGACAGCATCGATGGGGACGAACAAGATATGCTTCAGAAAGCGAGATCACGATCGTGTTCTGATGAGAAATCAAACTTTTTTCAGCGGCCATGGAATAACTCTCTATCAGCTTCCACTCAAGAGGCTTGTTTACCTTCTAGTGGCTTTGAAGTATCTAGCCGAGCATCTTTGGAGCGTTCGTGTGCAGAATTTACATTAGCCGATCGCTATCGCTTGGTGGACGTCGCTCGTTCTTTATCCTACACCGTACGAATCGAGCGATTTCCAAAGCCTTGTGCCAATTTTAGCCAAATTGAACAGTTCTTATCTGTACCAAATTACACCGATGCAAAGTTTGAGCAATGGCTTCACGAAATTGTATCCGAGAAAGCAGTTTTGACCAAATCTGAGATCAAAGGAGCAACAAAGCGACCACTTCGCCTACCGGCTCTATGCAAAGACTCGACCGCTGTTCCAGAGAGTGAACAAGCTCCACGACATACACACTCAATTATCAAGGATGTGTATCAAAGACTCATTGTATATCGTTATTTTGGACATGTGAAGTCAAGTCAGGATTTGATTCAGCGGTTTTTTTACCTCTCATTCGGCATCAGACCCACAACTACCTCCACTGATGCCAACTCGAGCTCTACAACGCAAGCAGAAATGGTGGATTTGGACTCTTTGAGCTCCTCACCTCTCATTCTTGAGATTTTGATGGAAGCAGCTCGAGTGTTTGGCCCGAACCTTCCGTCAAATGCTCGATATAGTATGGACCCACAAAAGTCATGCAAACAGTTTCAGCAATATCTGGAGGTTACGGCGCTGGCAATTCCAGCGTACAGGAACTTGCTCGCATTGATAGAGCTCCGTTATATATGTCATCACTTGGTAGACTTTACTAATTTGGAGAACTTCCGATACGAATGGTCGATTTGTGACCAATTTCCGCCATTTTTACCTATGGAACCAATTCTGAATGGTGCCTCCACGTTAGCGGTTGAGGTTCTTGAGTTTTACGGTGCCTTATTTTCCGTCTGCCATGGTCTGATCGACCTGGAAACCTCCAGTAATAAATTACATATAGCATCTCCTGACGCCAAAATGTCAGAAATCTCGCCAGATGCGTCACAACCTGTCTGGTATGGCACAATGAGCGACCCGGTCTACTTGCAAGCACTTATTCTTTGTGACATCCAAAATCTATATGATGGAAAAAGTGCACTTGTAGAGAGCATCATCCCTGGGCTCAATGATTTAGTGGACTATGATTCCGACACGAGCAGCATTCACTATAGTCATCGTGAAAGTGAGCAAGAAAGCAGTCTGCTGTCAAGTGGAAGTCCAGTTCGTCCGAGTTCTAGTGTCAATGCTATCTGGAATTCCGTATCACAAATGCTGCTTCTTCTACGTCATGATAATGAAGCTCGGAAAATTGCATTAGAGGCACTGTATGAGCAACTATCGATCGGAGCGGGAGCTCTTGTCAAGGCAAAATGTGCGATTACTTTGAGTGGAATTCACTGTCTCAGTTCGGCTGGAAGCATGAAGACAGCCGAGTCTTTAGCCTACGAAGCTCTCTGTCTACTGGATGATTGCATCAGGCAGCAATTCAATACAGTCCAGATGCAAGCCACCGAGCAATCTGGACATCGTGATAATTGCTTGACACTTATGTACAATGACAGCCTCTTATCAGAGCTGGGACGGGAGACTTTGGAGCTTTTAGGCAACGTCTTGATCAGAAATAGAAAATATCGATATGGTATACAATGTCTGGAAGCCTCTTGCGCCCTATACAGTTTGCTTTATCAAAACCGGGATCATGAGAAACTTATTCGTCACATGTGTGCCTTAGCGATTGAAGCAGATGACTCCGAGCGAGCACTTGTTCTACATGAGACCGTTATGAAGTCAGCACAAGCACAGGGGAATGTCAACGAGTATGTATACCTGACTCAAATCATGGCGAACCTCTGGACTCGCGAGGGCAATTTTATGAGGGCCGAGCAAGTCGTCTTCACCGCACTCCAATACCTTCGAGATAATTGTGTTTTTTTACCTCAATACTTTTCACAAAGCGTCAGCACCTCGCCACTGACCGATATTTCTTCGTTCAATTCACGCTCAGCAACACTCACGACCAGCTCGATCTCACTAGGATCAGCCTTTCGAAGTCTTCACTATAGCGAGTGTGATACCTGGCTCAATCATGATATCTCCCTCCATCTCGTCTTGCGCGATATCTATCGTTCTAGTGGCCGAGGGCACACTGCGTTGCGTGTTGTGAATCACGTACTCTGTTACTCGCTTCGTCTACCCCGTGGGAAGCGTAGTCTTTTACGCATGATACTGGCCGAGGAGGCACTCAGGAATCGGATGAGTGATGTCAGTCAAGTCACTTTGCAGCAACTAGAGCAAGAAGCTTTGTTATTCTCTGATCGAAATCGAGATGTCGGAAGAGATGGCAACCAATATAGCATGAAAGACAACAGCGGTGTTTCTCGCAACATCGGTCGTGGAATCGAGGCTCGGCTATGCTACGACCTGGTTGTCTCAACGCGCTACATCATGTGCCGGGTCAATTCTCACATGCGTCGCAAAGAATACTTCCACGCGTATGCGTGGGTGACGATCGCTCATCTGAGAAGCGATGACAAAAGCCTCCGCTTCCAAGCCAAGCTGGTCTATTTGGACGGAAAGATTCTGCACGAGTGGTCCCGGGAAAAAATATATGGCCGACTCAGCAACGCAACGAAAGCCGACAAGCCTTTTGTTGCCAATATTGCACAAATCCTCAAGTACTTCCAATCGTCTGTGTTTTCATTATCAGCGCAGGAACAAGGAAAGCTGCAACAGAGACTCGAACTATTTCGTAATTGCACTCAAGATTTTCGACAAGGTTTCACGCACGGTAATCAAGCCTATTGGAATGCATTTGAGAGATTTCAGACGTTGGATGATGTCCGGAATCAGCTGAAAACACTTTTGGGCATTGTGAGCTTTCATATCGAGCCCATACGAGAAGCTGTGATGGTAGGCGCCGACTATGACAACATGCTGGTACATGTATCCTGTCCTAATAGCAAAGATTGCTCGAATGAGAGTCTGACATGTGAACGGCTTGAGAGAGTGATGGAAGATACCCGTGAATCACTATTAGAAGCCCACAAACTCCTGCGATCGATCATGATTTTCTCAGAACAGGTTGCAGACCCAGCGTACCATTTGCGAACTTTGATTGCCTGCGTAGACGTTACCATTCTGCTGGACAAAGTGCTCCCCTTCCACTCAGGTCGATACATCAAACAAGCTGGGGCTTACTGGAAAGAAGCTGTTGAGCTGCTCATGAGTGTCTTCTTTCGGAGAGTGGCTGTCACTTGTCAAACTTCAGCTCACGAAGGCAAACTCGGAAGTAAAGAAAGTCTGCGGCCGAGATCATATGCGTTGCTGCCAATCCTCAATTTTTGCGAAACTTGGATTCTTCGACTGCAAGAATGGGTCTCTTCGCTTCTTGCAAATGCTGGGCAATTATTGCAAAGCTCTCGGCTCCCAAATTACCTCGAGCTGATTTTGCATCGGCATTTGGATGAGCTCGTGAGCGCTGAATTAGGTCTCACAAGTATTGCTCACCATTCTCGATTGTTTGCTGTCAGCGAATCTGCAAATTGGATGCGAGCACATTTATCCACGGATAATTCTCGACCATCTTCGTCCTCGAGATTACCAGGTCAACATAATTCGATGGACGACACGGTCACATGTCATGTGAAATCACCAGCCGATCCGAATAAATCATCATCGAATGGCTGGGAACATCACCGCAAGAACCTCTCCATGTCTTCCATATCGGAGTTACTGGCGTCTAATGTCAGCATAGCCTCATCTCTTCAAGATACCTCGAATCTTCGTCGTGGCAGACCGCCGAAAACTGGGCTTGCCTCCATTAATGATTTTGGGCAGAATGATGAGAGCAATGTGATTCGCTTCATTCCATCATGTCCGGTATCGGAAGACTTTGATCATTCGGCATACAGCGCCGACTTGAAATCGTCTCGCTCGAGGAGCCGTTCGATATCCATGCCCTGCAGTGATGCACTCACCTCAGGGTACCCTAATTGCTGTCAGTTGTCTCAAGTTGAAGGCAATGGCAGCTCACAACAGCTTCCCAGATTGGCCGATAGTGTAGAGACATCTAGACTCTGGTGGATATTCAACTCGTGGACGTATGCGAGGACGAAATATTGCAGTGGTAAAATTGAGATAACGGCTTTACGGCATCAAAACCTGCGCATTTTACGGCAATTGTTGGATGCATTTGATCATCGGCACACAGCATTCCCTGATACGGTGCCCGCTGGAATGCAGAAGTATAACATGATGGATATTCATTCCAGAGCGTTCTTTCGATATCGCGACCACATGCTTTTCATGGATTACGACATGTTCCAGACTGGTGGTGACGACTCATTCCAGCTCAAAGCGTTTCCATTTGAGAAGGGACAGGTGGCAAGTTGGACCGCACACCTTCCGCGGTCGGATTGGTACTTGACTAAATACCACAATGTGGAGACCGACATGGGAAGCCTTGGAGCTGGAATTGTCTACACATTGAGACTTTTGGGCATCAAGAATACACTGAATGTTTTGAGCTCTTTGCTGCTTGAAAAACCACTTATCGTGCTAGGCTCATCCTTTGGTCATGTACAGCAAGTCATCATGACTCTAATCAAATTTTTGCAACCGTTCCAGTGGCCCTATATTTGCATTCCATTCTTACCGATCTCATCCTGGCAATTTCTACACGAGTCAATCCTTTCTCATCTTGCTCGGGAGCAATGCTCCAACGAAACTCAAAGCTCCTTTCAAGGGCGCTGGAATTCATTCTTTTCCAGCACCATTAATGAGAATGGTATGACAACTTCCACAATGAAGATTTGCCCCAGACACCAACCTGGATCGCCATTTATTATTGGAATTGTCGGTGAGACTTGGCAGATGGTCACACAACAGCTCAAGGCGACATTTGACGGGGAAATGAGCTCCATCAACTGCACAGGCGCATGCACTGGAAGTAGTCGTTGGGAAGAGCGCTATCTGGCTGGACGAATCATTATAATCGATCTTGATGCACCCCCTGCCTCGTTGGCTTCTACCACTAACGGTACCAATTTTCCCCGACCGTGGCGAAAGAGTTTAATTGACCATTTGCGGAAAGGCGTGCAACGAACGCGACGTAAGAAGAGAAAATCGTTCCTCTGGAATTCGAAGCCACGATTATCCTTGCTCGACATACTGCGGTTGTCACGATCACAAGACGGTCGAGAGACTTGTGGTTTCTCGTCTGGCGAGTGCTTGGATTCACTGCAGAACGAAAAGCGAAACTCGACCATGAAAACACTGGATCATAAGGCCCCAAGAAAAGGACACCGTTATGAGTGTAGTATGGAATGCTGTATGATGTTTCATATACAGCTTTTGGAGCTGTACGAGGAGCTCGTACTGTGTTGTATGGAATCCCAAAAGTATCAAACCACTTGCAGGAAGAAAACATTCAAAACTCATGAGCTAAAAATTTGGTTTTCTTCCTCACGTGAAATCGAGCACTATGCGAAGAAATTTCTCATTTCGAAATTATATTCCGAGTACGCAGACTGCAGGTCGGAGCATGAAGTACTCCCATTACCACGAACGTGTCTTGACTACCAGCAATCCCATGTTCGTTCTGCATCCTCGGGAACGACACCCAAGCATCCACAATGGTTCCACAGCAGCAATAACGCGAGCAACGTGTCCCACTCCTCGTCATGGACTTCCCTTGGTCTCAGCGGCTTATTCTCCAGCACCACCACATCTTCAGGCAAGGGAGGCAAGTTCTAGTCATGTAACTAGTTGAATAGAAGACTTATTTATACCAATCGACTCCATTCTCATTAGCAAGCTGTGCAGAGGCCTGTGCGCGCCGAAACTGATACACGACATCGTTCCATTTGAGCGCTTCTGTTAGGATGAAAAGAAGGTAGAAATACACGTTGCGATGATCTCTCAAAAGGAATTATATAACGCGCATTCACGCTCGACCGTAAGCGCCTATGGTGAGTTTTGTTTGCCGCAAAAGCCTCTGCCACGAGTTCAGTTGATTGATATTTGAGCTGATAAAGACCAATCCGGTAACTGCGTAAAGTTCGGTCCAATTTGTCATAATTTGTTATTCGCCTTCCAAATGGCTTCTCCGATTTCTTCTTCGCCAGATACTTGTACTAAAGTAAATGTACTCGTGAAAAATGTGTATGCACCATCACAATCACATACGTTCGAAGTCACGTTAAAACTGAGTATACTCAAGCTCAAGTATGAGATTCAGGCTGCGTTCCCTTCCAAGCCGGCAGTCGAAGACCAAAAGCTCATTTTCGGGGGTAAAATTTGCTCGAACGATACGCTTCTAGAGACCATTTTGAAGCAGGTACGTTATGGAATTTCAGAATGAGCGAGAATTTACTTTTGATTGTAGCTCAATTTTGGAGAGGGCGCGAATGAGTCGACGGAGCAGGGAGAAGAGCCTGTCGTGGTATTCCATCTGATGTGTCCCAATGACTTGAAGGCTTCCGAGGCTGCACGAAGTAGTGCCGCGGATGAGGAAGCAAAGATTGAATCGAAAATGGATGTCGCACAAGTCAATCAACCAGGAGCACCTGTATCTGAAGCGAATTCTTCGGCACAAAATGTGGCAACAGACAACGCGGCCTCACCGAATCCATTAGATTTAAGTCGATTACAGGCACAATTTTTTCAGCGAGCCATGCTCGTACAGCAACAGTCGATGTTACTCATGCAAATACAGTATTTAGAGCAGATGGTAGCATATTATCAAGCATTTCCTGCTACGGCTAATGGTTTTGGAGCTGAGAATGTACCGACGGTCTCGCGAACCGCAGCGACTACGTATTCGTCTCAACGAACGCAAACTGCCGCTCAAATTCCCCGGCCACCTCCGGGTGTCGTTCCTCCTCAGTTTCAACATGTTTTCGGTCATAGAAATCAGTTTCCTTACGCGAATCCAATACAAGCACAGCGGAATGAGCCCACGTTTTTTCGCGAGCTGACCCGAGAAGTGTACGGATCATTAGACCTGCGTTTGGCGTTGAAAATGGGATTTATGATTTTCATCATCGGACAAGATACACCGTATGAGCGTGTCCTGATTCTCGGACTTTGCGCTTTTGCATTGTACTTGTACGATGGATCTATCTTTTCTTATTGTATCGATCGCTTATTGATTTCGTTATCTGTAGGCATATCACGGGCATACTGACGAAGAGCTATCGGGTCTATCAGCGCCACTTTAGTCCACGTCATAGTGATCATGCCGCAAACACAAACGGAACCGAACCTGCGGTAGCACCAGCGTCAAATGAACCTAATCGGAATGTGTTTACTGCTTTGCACTCCTACGTACGGATCTCTCAGCATCGAGGCTTTTTTACGGATGTTTGGTCATTTCTGCTTGGCTTTGTGTGCTCCGTTGTACCAGCTTGGAACTTAAATCCAAACGAGGCGCCAGAAGTAGTGAGACCACGAGCCGCTCCCATCCCAATGTAAGCGCTGAAAAGAATTTAATTTTTTCAATACACTATCTTCCTTCCATAAAAGAAGAACAATTGATTGATTGGTGATAATTCTGCCACAGATTTATTGCGAATGGATCGTGTTTTCATCCACCGGTGCACACTGTTGTTCGGATGTGTGACCAAAACGCACAGCATGAATGGCGTGATAAATGCGATGAGAGCTTCACGTCAGCGCAGATTAAGTTATCGAATCAGATGCTGTGGACTCTGCACAAGCACAACTCTGGTACATTCGACGAAAGATGAAAAATGGATCAATTTGATGAAAAAAACGAGCATTCTGGAGTCCAGTGTATTACTTCCACTGAACGAGAAAATATTGGGTCCATTGGACCGCAAAAACAAATTTGAAAAGCTTCCTTCTCTTCCATTTGTTTTCTTGTTGGGCAATCATTCATCCGGTAAATCAACCTTCATAAACTATCTATTGCAACGGCAGGTGCAAAGCACAGGAGTAGCACCAACAGATGATGGATTCACTATCATAGCTCCAGGTCAAGAAGATATTGATCAGGATGGACCAGCCCTGATCAACGATCCCGATCTGGGATTTTCGGGACTGCAAAGTTTCGGGCCTGCTCTTATTCAACGCACGCAGCTTAAAGTCCGTAAAGACGTCAAACTTAATTTTATGCTGGTAGATTCTCCAGGGATGATTGATAGCCCTAAAGCCAACACGCAAAGTTGGCAGCCTTATGATGAAAGTCAGCAAACAGGCGAGGCGATGCGTCCAGACACCATACGTAATGTACGTCGTCGACCAGCAGCCTCCAACAACTTCCAGTACACATATATGCAGCGAGATACGTCGAATCGAGGATATGAATTTGCGGATGTCATTCGATGGTATGCCGAGCGGGCCGATATTATTCTGCTCTTTTTCGATCCAGACAAGCCTGGAACAACTGGTGAAACCCTGTCTGTCCTCACGAGTGCTCTACTCGGTATGGATCACAAGCTGCATATTGTAATGAATAAGGTGGACCAATTCACAAAGATACATGATTTTGCTCGAGCATACGGGTCTCTTTGCTGGAATCTCTCCAAGGTCATTCCATTGAAAGATCTCCCACGGATCTATACAATGTGTATACCTGTTCCGAAACATCAATATGATCAAGCCAGGGTTGATAATGGTTTAGGGACATCTTTGAAAGACCTTGACGCGATGCGTGAACAAGTCGTCCAGGAAGTCATGCGAGCACCGGAACGTCGTGTTGATAATCTGATCACAAATCTGTATGATGCAGCCCGCCTGTTATATATGCACGCAACCATTTTAGAGTCTGTACGAGCTCGCTATACACGTGAGACATGGCAACGTCATGCACTCGTTGCTTCCACCTTTCTCGGAGGGAACGCTTTGGCAACGACTGCGTTTATGGCTGGTGGGCCTCTTGGCTTCGATCTCAGTATCTCGATAACTTCCTGTCTAGCGTCGATTGGATTACTCTGGCACAACCACCGATCCTTGCAACAATTGGCAGATAACCTTCTCCGTGACGTGTCGTTGAATGAAGACTTCCAGAAACACTATGGTCGACAACTCGCTGATGGTGACGAGTATGTGCTGGCGTTGTGGAAGCGTATATTGCCCTGTGTTCAGCTGTCAATACGCACATTGGGGTTACGAAAAATACCAAAAATAAAGCAGGCAGAAATCGATCAAATCGAATCGGTGTTGAATCATGATATTCCAGCTCTACGACGAGAATGCGCGCCAGCTGATACCAGTCTGGTCCATCAAATCGCTCAAATGTTTCGAACACACTGATCCTAGTGCTCCTATATTGCAAAAATTGCTAGAATCGCAAGATCAGACGTTGGAATTTCTTTGGTATGAAATCAAGCATTTTCACAAATGTAGCCCGTATTGGCTCGAAGTACGTACTTGGCTCAATTTTTTTTTCGACTACTTGCTTCTTAATAGAGTAGTCGTGAAGATTCAACGTGCAGCTGAATTCATGTACCATGTATCACACGCTTCTGTCCGGTTTCACATCGCTAGGCTTCGTGACGTGCTTGGCCAATTTGTCCAGTGGAGCTCATCGCTACTGCGCGGCACATCTAAAGTGTCAAGTTAGAGTCATTCTGACTTCTCTTTTCATCTCTCCATCGCTCCATTGCTCCATCATTACTCTTTGTACGTGTTGACGGATCGCGATTGAATGCACTTGGGGATTCAGAATTTCATCAAAGGTTCACGATCAACAAGTGCAGAACATTGTCAGTTCATTGCAGGCTTGCGTTTAAAATCCACGCATATCACGCAATTATCCTGGTTTCGCTCTCGCTCGTCTTTATCCTCCATATAGCAAACCTGTAAACTCCGGCGTAAGGAACAGAAGAAATTTCACTACTGCTGCTTGTGATACCTCCTTTTAAGTGCTTGAGAGATGCATTAGTACTTCCTTATTCTCAATAAACCACCAAAATTACCACCACCGCCCAAAATGCGCAGGATGGATGGATGGTGAGAGACCGTTGTAATAGGTCTGGTACCATCACTTCGTATGGTTATTTTTAGTGACCAACCTGCTACGATGACTATTAGTGTCAAATGATATCCTGGCGATGAAGAACTGGTAGTCAACCACGAGTCATTCGATTCAGGAAAGTCACCTTTGTCCAAATACGATTTTACACTCGGGCTACGCTTTTTGACAGGAATATCTGGTCGTATTTTATGTCAGTTATACTGTCTTGCAAGCTTGGGCGGAATTTATGTTGTCTGCCGTTATACTAGAATAGATGATCGACAGGGCTAATGGGAATACTTGCCACATTGATTTATTTGGAGCAGTGCTAGGTGGAGGGCTCCCGAAACAATAAAGATGTTTTGCTTGTGTGTGATGAGGTCCCCGGATTGGCCTACTCGAGACCCTTGATGATAGGGCAGGAAATATCCAGAAGCACTAGTCTGTAGTAGAAAACGAAGGTAATAGTATCTGTTCATTGTAAAAGGTCCTTAGTCCACTATACTCGCTAGTCTAAGCCTTTCCCAAGAGTCGCCCACAGGCGCCGGTTGACAATTGATTTCCATTTAGACATCATTTTCCACCACAGTGTGCTCAGATAGATTTTTCGCAATACTGCAAAACATTTGTTAGTCCGGACGAAGTTTCAGTACGGACACTAGTATTGACCAATCAAAATCTTCCGTGCTGATTCATTTAAAAACATTTGTTGGTACGGACAGTATCACATGAAGCGGTACCATGAATCGCTATTGACGGCACAGCTATATGCAGCATTTTGTTGGTTGTCACAGCAGTTAAGGGTATCGGATCAGAATCTGCATTACGTCATGATATGACGTAAGAGGACCCACATGAATGATGTTAGAGTGAAAAAGCCAATCAGGTAATTGCATATCGTATTCCGCCAATAGGCAAACAGGTATGTATACTTGTCAAGTTTGCATGCATAGAATAGCCCTGAGACTAGCTAACGGGAACTAAGGACCTATTAATAAACACTTTCCATTTACTTTGTCCTGTTCATCACTAATAACAACAAAAGAGAAATTGCCATGCCGCGTGAACGAAAACGGTCTCCCGGTGAGACGAATCAGACGAATGACATGCAACACATTCTGGACGAGTTTTACGGTCACTTGACGCCTGAAAAAAGAGACACCAAGCGCGACTTGATCGACACATGGGTGAAGCAGCGCAGGCACATTGAGGAAATGTGTCGCGTCATAACAGGAGCATCGCAAAAATCGACGCAGGAGATAGGGACGGCAACGGTGATTTCAAGAGAAGGAGAAGAGGCGATCAAGCTCTGGGTGAACTCTCTTCGCAGAGAAGGGATCCCCATCTCAGCGCTCATGCTGGAGCTGAAGGCCCAATCAGTTGCGGAGGACGAGGACGTGCTAAGCGACGTACTCACTGGAGCGTGGTCTTAGAGGAAGCTGTTCCTTGAGCATTATGGTCTCATGTTCCGCACACGAACTCGGCAAGGCCAGAAGACATCACCAGACATGGCAGCAGCAGCAGAAAAAATTCTGGGTCTCGGTTGACCGCGTTTGTTATGAGCTCGGTGTCATAAAGATCTACAATGCCGATCAATCTGGAACCTGCTTTGAGTACCTCCCGAAGCTAACAGTGAGCAGAAAGGGAGAGAAAACCTTATGGGTGGAAAAGACAAGCAGCAATTACAGGCATGTTCTGGGCGACTCGGACGGCAACCAATATTCCCGTTCTATGTTCTCAAGACTCCTCTCCCGAAGAACAGCGACACTGCGAAGAGAAACGCAACAGGCCGTCACGTATTCGGGATGCGTTTGTGGAAGGACATCAAGGTGCTTTCAGAGTCATCAGGTGCGCCAATTTACGGGAAACCGGAATAGGTGTGGATGGTGGAACTCAGCGATGTCCATTGAGCTCTTGGGCCATTATTTTGCTGTGCGTGACTCGGAATGACCAGCACTGCTTCTCTGTGATGCCGTTTTCGCCCATTGGAGCGAAGAAGTCGCCCAGTACGCCGAGAACATCAACGTGTTTCTCCTCAAGGTCCCTCCGGGGTTGCCGTCGGTCTACCAGCATCCAGACGCCACCTGGTCTGGGCTCTCTGAAGCGCAGGATTCGTGGCAAGTGGGTTCAGTTTGTGTTTAAATAGCTGAAGTATCACGACGCGAAGGCCAACCAATCACCGTTCAAGTTTCTACCTCCGTCACGGTTCGATGCAGTCAGCTGGGCGTGCAAATCGTGGCAACAAGTGGGCCGCAGATCGTGAAGAGCGGCTTTAAACAGCGTACGATACCCGACAACATCCCAGAGCTGCACCAAGATGAGCTAGCTGAGCTATTACAGATTCATTTATTGATTGCTTAAACTACATGTTATATGATAACTGCATTTATCACACATAACAGATCATAAAAAAAGTTGCTGGTCTTTTTAGGGAATTGTTATTTCCACTCCCGATGTGATATTTGCCCAATCAGAATATAATCTTATTACCACTCCAAATTAATAGTTGACCAATCAGAATAATGGCTTATTTCCACTCCAAATCAACCTTTTGGCCAATCAGCATGTAAGCTTATTGCTAAATATTCTACTCGCATCGTCACTACTCAAACAACTCAGCGGACTTCGTCCTGTATGTATAACTTGATTTATACCCATAAAACTTTTCAAACCCGCGGTGAGCTCATTGGTTACGTCCGGCGTGTTTGCCGTCGTTCGGGTTATGCTGTGTCCATCAAGCGCTCGATCCAAGATAAAAACGTTTATCTGGCATGCGAACGCGAGGGAAACTATCGTAAACGTTTAGCGAAAGCATCGGACGAGCCAAATCGCCAGAATGGGACAAAATTGTCAGGGTGTCGCTGGGAATCTATGGGAGCAAGGAAAGCTCGAACCCATTTTGGACGCTGGAAGTGCCGAATTCACAGCATAACCCACAAACCCTCATTCAATATGGCAGGTCACCCAGGCTCTCGAAGAATGACCGACGATGAAAAATCCCTGGTAAGCGACTTGGTTGCAGCTGGAGTTCCGGCACGGCAGGGGCTGAAAATTTTACGACATGAATATCCGTCATCGCTAGCCACGGCATGGACAATTTATAACAACAAAGCAGCGAATCGCCTGCAGCAACTTGCGGGGAGATCT
>CACSLJ010000077.1:0-95127 GCA_902706625.1 Albugo laibachii
GCAACAGGCTCAAAGCCACCGGTCTCAATGGACGAAGCTCTCGCAAGAAACCCTACCTTTAAAGGTACACAAGAGCAAGAGGCTGGCGTACGCCAAACGAATGTTGGCTACTCTTCCTCGTGAGGAAGACTGGGCCAATGTCCTCTTTACGGACGAGCGAAACCTTTGCTGAGAAGTGCATGGCAGCAACGCACAAGTACGTGCGCACGTCGCACATGGTGTGGAGCTCGATCGCTTCCAATGGCGTCGGCACCATCCACTTCTGCGACCGCAAAGTGAACGGAGAGTACTACCGCAAGCTTCTCCAGGGAGAAATCCCTACCACTCGGACCCTCCTTGGACTTCCAACTCCAACTCCCTTTGTGCAAGACAATGCACCAGCGCACCGAGCTTAGCTGACGAAGGACTGCGTGGACAAATTGCAACTAACGGACTTCATGCACCCGCCTCAAAGCCCCGATCTGAACCCCATTGAAAACTTGTGGACGGTGATGAAGGCAGAGCTTCACAAGAATCCAGCTTCCTCTATTCACGATCTAAAGGTAAAGCTTAAGGAGATATGGTACAGTATCGATAATGAGATAGTGAGAAAGTGCTGTATGTCAATGCTAAAGTGATTGGCGCAGGTTGTTGCCGCAAAGGGCGGCAACACTAAGTACTAGCTGACCATCCTTAATCTTTTATTTTGATTAAAGTATAGGCTTACGTGCGGGCATTTAAATAGGCAATACAAATTCCAAGTTATGATTGCGGGGTCGTAGACTTTTTTCCAGCAATTTTTTTTTCTGATGGCTGACAGCTTTAACAAAAGCTGAAATTTGAAGTTTTAACGATAACTGCGAGAAACACGGCAATGAAAGACGATCCTTCTTGTCCAAGTTTCAAGCAAAAATGAAAAAAAATCAACAAAGCACAGTCATAAAACGTGATTTTACATTGGGGGGTGCTCACTTTCCGAACCCACTGTACACAGAAAACGATATTATTTTATAGCTCAAACAATAGTTTCGCAGCCTACTGCTTGTGATTTCTTAGCAACTGATAGGAATAAATGAGGTACAGGTCAATTCTGTGCAGCCGATCGCAGCGACATGAATGTGGATGCATGCATACGCTTATGTTCCGGCTCTTTTTCCTCGGATGCCATTACCGCATTTGGGTCAAGAGAAAGTGCCTAATTGACTCCGAAAAAGGTGAATGGATGTCTTGCGGGTGCGAGGATAAGGTTGCTCGGCCATTGCACACGACGACCCGCATTCTCGAGTTCCAGAACTAATGTGAACAAGCTCCTACGCGATTCTGCGCTTATCATGATTGAAGTTATGGGAGACTCCGATCTGCGAAAATGGAAAGGTTTTGAAAAGAGTCCTTGACTCTGAAGTTCTTTCAAGCTTCAGGTGCGTCCACGATGCATTGATTGATTGGAATGGAAGTAGATTATAAAAATTTGTCAAGTTTCCAATCACATAATCAACGTAACGTTACACAGAAAGAAGAGAGTTATTTAAGGCGGGTATCGCTATAACGAAAAAGTGGTGTGCTGTAAGGACGCCCTAAGATGTGTATATGTTATCAAAATCTGACAAGAGGTGAGAGGTATTTGGTTTGATGCTGAGCTAGTGCTACTGCGTCTAATTGTCTTTGTTCGGGCATTGAGAAATAGGCAGCATTTAAGTGAAGTGCAAATGACGAGGAATAAGACATTATAAAGCTTAGTACGTCAGAGCGCTTTGTATGCTAGGGATTAACTCATTAAAATTTTCTCATTTTTTGTACGTGATCTAATAATGAAGGTCTGTGTACGTCAGGTAATATCACATCGTCTCCTGAAAGCACCACAAATTCTTTAGCATCTGCTTGTCTTGTGAAAGTAACACTTGTCCCTTCTAGAATGTTTCTTACGATCTTACAAGTGTGATCTCAAGACATTGCAATATCAGTTTTCTCAAAATTTACCTCAAGTTTTCCGGCCTCAAATGAAAATACCACTGTGAAAGCTGATTCCATTTCAAAGATTTTCATAAAATGGTCCCTAGGCGCAAAAAGTTGAACGTAAGTTCAGCAGGTGTATTGTCGGCACACACTTCGTTTTGTACATTGTCGTTTATAAAGACATGGTTTTTTTATAGCTAACACTTTCAACATTTGTAGTCCATGAGTTACTGCTTATCGAGCGGAGCTTGAGCATAGGTTTTGAGTCTTCTTTCGCTTATATTATACGAGTCAACTGAAGTGTATTCCTATAGACGCGATACTGAAATGTACTACATTGAGAACCAAATCCATTAAGCCAGATGTCAATAAAGTGGCTAGTGCCGAACTCATGTGTTGGACTGCATTTATAGAATGTTGGAGTATAGTAATATTCCTTTTCATTGGAGTAGGTGCTGAAACGATAACCACTAGAAAAAAAAGCATTACAATTGATTTCGGGAGCAGCATCTAGGGGACAAGCTTTTGACATCGCATACTGGCAACCCAAATATAATAGAGCTGAAAAAACCTTTTCATCGTGTTTTGATTGACGGTGTAATATTGGCCAACTAATTTGAAAATGAGAGGTACACGACTACTAAACTTCAAGACCTTGAGACGACATCAGCTCACGCCATGTATCTGCGTCATAAGTAGAGGTATGACGTCATGGGGTCGCGCCATAAGGGCTAGCGTGACATCATTGTGTGATCTAACAAGCCTATTCTAATTATATTCCTGCGTCGTGATATCCTTCGAAAAAATATGTATAGTATCATTCATATGTTAAGGTGGAGTATTTGCGATTATGATAAACCCGTGTAGAATGCATATACGGACACTGCTTCCCATCGTGATGAGGGATGTAGAAGGTAAAGGTGTGAAATACAGTCACACGTAAGATGAATTGCCTAAAACACCAGGCAACCTTACGCCTCATGTAGAGCACCTTATGTTACAAAGTTGCAGTGAAGTTGCTCTGAACGAAGCCATACTTCGGCTCATACTCACAACTAAATGGCTAGAAGAACGCGGATTCGGCCCTTCTAACAGGAAGTGCCTTCTACATCTGACCGAGATTTGTGATTTGAAGGTAACACTGAGATGACACAGATGCTTCAATATAAGATGTCAACCTTTTTTTTGGTTCACACGATGCATTTAAAGCAGACTAAATCCTGTTTATAGGGATAGTCCTTGAGCCAGGTGAGCGCTCGATACTTAAGATACACAGATTTGAACACTCAGATGGACGCACTTACAAATGAGATAAGGATGATATTCGCCAATAAAGAAACAATCGCCGAGTAGAGTTAGATCGAAGCTCGCACATGATGAAGACAAGAATCTCTTGAACGATCCGGAAGCCGAATCAAAACAAAGCAAGCTTCTTTGAAATTAGATATCTGACTCGATAACATCCATAGCATCAATGCGACTACTTTGCATTATCCTATGTTATCCTGTCCACTCTTTCTCCTATCACCACCTTAACGTCACACAAATAGGAAGAACTCTTTGAGTGCAGTTATTTGTGCATCTGGTTACACAAGCGATAAACTACCACTGGAAGATTTTGGATACTTCAACTATCAATTTGGACAATCTCAAGTATGATTACAGGCCATCAGAAGGCCATGGACGAATGTCCTAGTAATGGGATGAGAAGTATTCCGATCGTGCTATAATATGTTGAAAGGAGAGGGAGACTTTTAGCGTATTCTATGTAGTGTTGACACGCTCACTATACGTAACTCTTCTCTGAAGTTAGAGCCTCGGCACGTATTGATCTTCGTGCGTTGAGTATCTGGTCGCTCGGTAGTAGAGTATAGCGCTAAACTGTCATTTGTGGCAACGACGAATCGCTGACGTTTACTCATACAATGGTGGCATGCATCCCCTACTTTACTCAGTAAATGTGACATTCTCTAAGCTATTTGAATTCAAATTGGCGACATGGCAAACCTAATCGCATCGAGTACCACTACTTTCTCAGCACTGCACTATTACAAAGCGCTCGAAAATGCTTCAGTCCTCCACAAGCCGTTGCGAATGATCGTATACTGCTTGCCTGCTACCGATAGTAAGGCCCAAATTCAGGCCAGTAGCAACACAACTCTTACAATTTTCCCTCCTCAAAGTCTGCTAATTAGAAGGATGCGTGATTGCGAGCGGTAGGAGATTCCTGATTTGACCGGCGCTGCACTCCGAGAGAAGGCATTAATCATATAAGAAGGAGTGCTATCACGTGTGTCCTCTTCCACAATTGCTGTATTCTATTCACCATTATTGTTGATTGGGTGGGGTGTGCAGTCTTTAGAATCCCACAATCTTACATTGAAGCGCAGCCAAGGTTGGGATGCGTCATCGAAGTCGATTAGTGTGGTAGAAGGGCTTTCCTCGTGACTGGCCAACAGGAGGAGCTAAGAGAAGTGGGACGTCTGCAACATCGATGAGGCGGCATAGTTTTTATCACACGTCATCCACAAACTGTATCAATCAAAAGGTCAAGCAAAAACGACCGATCTTGCTGCTACGTCCAATACGGACGATTCAGACAGGCTTCCACTACGATATGCAGCATGATGACCGCGCCATTTTGATTGGATGGCTTGTAGACGCAAGTTTAATGGCTCAAGACTCATAGTGTATCAATATAGATTGGGCGAGTCTCCGAATGAATGTCACACGGTCACAGTCCGTCAGCATTGCATAGCTCCGACCGAAAAAGTATGATTTGAACTAGATTTGCCCCTCGTTTGAATTGAAGATCGAGCTCTGAAACAGCCAAACAAGTAAGGAAAGGAAGCACGACTTGACCCAGTTGAAGATCTTTCTACGTCGACTCAAAATTCATTACAGGTGAAAAGAAGTCCATATCGAAGCAGAAGATCGACCGATTATCATTTGCTTTCGTTTCATAACTTCAATTGCTTCTACCAGTCTTCTCTGACGGGGAACTCAGAGACTGATAATGGGTATCTAAAGCTCTAGCGTCTTCGTATAGTACTTAAGAAGCTTCTCGCGCGCGTTGTAGTAGTTGTGTTCGTCATTCTTTTCGAATGGCATACTTTTGTTCGCCTTGTTATGCTCCCGCGTCACCCACGCACACGTTGTCGGGTGATAAAGATTGCAAACGTCCTATCACCCCATGGTACCGAGCATTTCTTCTTTGTGAGATACATCGACGCAACTATGCCTCATTCATTGTGTTGCGGAAGTTCGTCTAAAACAAATGGATTTAGCTTTAATTGGCAGGCTTAATCGCTGTGCAAAGTGATTGGATGAAAAGTAATGGAAAGCAGGCCACAAGTGAAATACTTTATAATTTATCCATTCTATAATTCTGGACAATGCCTGAAATCGCATCGACAGCAGAAGACACTTTACGAAGCTTCCAGCAGCATATCTTGTCACGAGCAAGACACAATAACGTTGTCATGGTGGGGGATACAGGTATTGGAAAAACTTACGTAGCTATCGTGCTATTATCACAACAAGATTATTCTCGCAATAAGCGGGCGTTCTTTATGGCACCAACGAGGCAACTCGTGTTGCAGATCGAGAGTAAGATAAGACAAATTACAACACTTCCAGTACGAGCTTATTGTAGTAGTGAGTTTGATTACTGGGATGAGTATCAATGGGAACAAGAACTGGGATTTCATCGGGTTTTTGTCACTACCCCTCAGGTGGTTCGAAACGCACTGGAAAAGGGATACATTAGCATGAAAAACATCAACTTGTTAGTTTTCGACGAGTGTCATCATGTATCAAAACGACATCCTTATGCACATATAATGAAACTATATGATCCTAACGCGCATCCTGACGACAAACCTCGTATATTTGGAGCTACAGCATGCCCGACGCAAAATTGTGCCGAACATTTATGTGCTGAAATTCATAAAGTTGATCTCAAAGAAGCGGAGACAATTCTGTATGCCGCTGTGGCACCCATACTATATGAAAAGTACCCTAGGAAAACCAATAAAGGCAAATCAGACCCAGCTTTAATCGCCGAGGATATGGAGACGTCAAGTGAAGATAGGACAATCTCGTCCAATCTCATGGCCGACTGTCATGTAGTAATAAAGGCCATCAAAGAAGCAAAAGTAGCAGAGGTTTATCGAAAGCTACTGAACGATGGAAAAAAGAAAATTCCAATGACCGAAGTAACCTTAACTGCAGAAACCGAGAAGTTCATACGAACTTGTATAAGACTTTATCGATCTGTTGGACTGTGGTGCTTTTATCGATTTGTTGAGTTGGAACTAGAACGGTTGACGGTTGTCTCGTCATCTGCGTTTGGATTGCCTGGAACCGTGCTTGGATGGGATCAAGATGCAGTGACGACCATCCTGATGATTTCTGCAGAACGCACAAAGTGCGACTTTGCTTGCACTCCTAGAGTTGAGAAAGCTGTCGAAATTGTTAAACATCGCCTAATGGACGGGAGAAAATTTATAACTTCCGATGAAGTAGAAGCAAGCGACCAAACTACAGTGATAGAAGATTCGGACTGCCAATTGCTGGAAGAGGTTAAATGTGGCATCCCTAAGAACATTCTGATGCAAGATGCCGATGTAATTGTCGACGATGAGCCAGCAGAAACCCTGGACAAATCTCCAAGCAGTGATCAAAGCGCATTCAAGTACTCGATGCAAGGCATTATTTTTGTTCAAACTCGGGTCGAATGTCGAGTGCTGACAGAATATTTGAATGATCGTTTCAAAGAAAAGGAGCTGGAGCGAGATTCACCTGACGAAGACGAAAGTGCTAATGAAGACGATGACTTTATGAATTGTGACTTTATTGGCGACGATGAAGCCAACAAATTTTCATGCATCTTAGGTCAGATGAGTAAGGCAGATAGCGCAGCATTTGCACTGTCGGATATGAAGACAATACTCGACCGCTTCCAACAAGGTAAGACCCGAATGTTAGTATCGACATCAGTGTCAGTAGAAGGCGTCGACTTTCCGTTGTGTGGTTTGATTGTTGTAATGGATCCTGTGACTTCTCCTCGCATGCTGATACAGTTACGTGGTCGCGCCCGTCATAATGACGGAGCCATTTATTATCTTGGAGAAGAAGGCGATGTGATGGACGAAGTAAATTACAAGTCATTGCTTGTCAAAGCCGAGCAAATAAATGCGATGAATTTCGAGAGCGATAAACAAGAAACGCTGCATAATCAGCCACGGTCCAAGTCTGTAAGGGACTTACAAACTTGTCAGTTTGTTGCTGATGACTGTCAAGTAGCTATTAAAAGCACTGGGGCCATCATTGATTTGGATTCCAGCACTTCAAGCTTGCATCAATTTTGCCAATCACTGCCTCCACTATTATTCGACGTGAATCCCCAAAAGCTGTTCACCATTGAGTCTTTAACGACGGCTCACAATAAGCAGATGTACAAGGCCAAAGTGAGTCTTCCAAATCAGTTGGGGGTTTCAGCCTGTGAGAGTGGTTT
The DNA here is from genome assembly GCA_902706625.1 of Albugo laibachii. Taxonomy (NCBI): domain Eukaryota; phylum Oomycota; class Peronosporomycetes; order Albuginales; family Albuginaceae; genus Albugo; species Albugo laibachii. Next base: position 7,451 of record CACSLJ010000077.1, read on the forward strand.
AATGCCATCAAAATCGCTCGCAAAGGCGGTAGCTGCACTCCGAGCCTGCCGATCTCTATACGAGCAAGGATTACTAGACGATAAACTGAATTCAATCTATCGTAAGCGTAAACATGAAGAAGGCAACATTAACGTGGACTTTTTTCTCAAGCGCCTATAATTTGGAGGTAAGAAATGGAAACAATGCTGCAGGATCAACGTGTATGGATACAAAACACAGACAATGTAAGTGAAAGTACCTTGACTCCTCGTCCATTGAATCAAAGCATGTAAAACAAATCGTAATTCTTGATCCCAAAACCAAAATATACAGATCCAAAATTCATAGTCTCAGGTTGATGAAAGACAAAAGAACCTGGAAAAAATAAGCAACGTAGCGTGACGTATGTTCCAGTATTATCTTTGGCCAACACCCAAGAGTCCGTAAGATCTTGCTGCACCGTTTTCAGTACCGCACGTATATGGACAAGATTTTCATCGGTAGGAAGAAATTTACTGCGCCAATCTACGTCATCTGGTTCTGTGAAGTGAAAATAATTATCCATAAGCCAAGCTTCATTCCACTCCAATCCGCTAAAGTGTGAATTTCTCAATATTTGACGGGACGATGAGACTATATATGCACCAGAAGGGACTAGTGCGATAGTGCTGTCAATATCACGGACTACATGCGCAAGACGATCGAGTTCTGAGACAGATGGATCGTCTTCTCTCAATAACAAGGATGGGTCGCCTTTGAACCGTCTTGTGCTCCATGAGTTGATCGTATCGATTTTCGATGTTTCTGCTTCCGGGAGCTGTTGCATCACCGAAAGTGTGTCGGTACTAACACGCTCAGTGTCAGCAATATGTGATTCGTTACGATGAAACATACCAAAAGTAGAACTTCTTTGGAAATGGATTGTCGTAACTCAGAGCAACAACAAGCAAGTAATCACATGACTCACCGCAAATTCGGCCCCAAAATTGGACAGAATGTAAGTTTTCTTCAGCACGTCGTAGGATCATACCACCCTCTATATTACACCGCTCCTGAGGCGTCAGCGTTTGCCCAATGCAACGCTGCACGACGTCGAACTGTTCTAAATCCATTTATGGTGAGGATACCAGAATTTACTCTCTACCGCTCGAAACCTTGTGACTGAACGGTGACCCCTCAGTAAGTTTTATCGTGGTACAAGCGTCGACTCCAGGGGCCCCTTCACAACAACGAGCTTTCATTGCAGCATGCTGACTATTGAGAAGTCTAGACATTACGCGTAAACTTGATCGAAATGGATCCCCCTTGTCATTTTTGAGCATCATAAAACCTTCTATTTAATGTAACTACCTACATAATCCAGATCAAATCGAAAACATGACGCTAGCCGGAGGCATTTGACAAGCAGAAGCCAGGTATCGCCTCTTAAAAGTCCAGCAGGAAATTCCTATGCACTCAGGCGGCAGCAGCTTCTGGAAGGTTCACTTTTGCGGTTACCTTTCTAGTGTGAGCCATTCTTCGATACAAAGTTTCCAGCTCGTCTTTTGTCTTTCCTGCAGGGAAATTGTGCAGATCGTAATAGTGAGGAGCCGTCTCAACGAGCCATTCTCCCTGAATTCGCGTGTTCACACGAATGTAGTTACGACTTGTCAGAACAAACTCATTGTAGAGCACCCATTGTGGCTTATCGTCCAGCACTGTCGACGGATGAAGCGCAACTTTCTGCTTATCTTTGACCGTCTCGTACGTGTTCTCAACGGGTTGCAAGAAAGCTACTTGCATGAAGAAACCCGCCACCAGAGCCTTTCGAATGTTCTTGTAGTACAATGGCGACTCCAGATCTAGCGTGGATTCGGTCGGAAGCTGAAGTCGCCTCATGCTCCGAAGAAGCTGCTCGCGAACATTGTTGGCCGCTATCAGCGATCGATGGTTTAGATAGTTGTTGTAGCACCAAGTTGCATCTTCTTCATGCAGCTTGAAAGCGTAGAATGCATTCAAAAGGGTCAAATGATCGCCATCCACATGAGCAAAGTTGCTCTTTGCCTCATCGGCGGCTTTGGTATCATTTTTGGGCCGGATGAATGGCTCTGGTACCGAAAGCATGGCCACGATTGTAGCCACCTCTTTGGGTACCTGGTACATTCCTGATGCGACCAGCATCTTGGCCATCTGCGGTTCTATTGGTAACATGGCCATCTGTCTTCCCAACTTTGTGAGCTCTCCTTCATCATCTAACGCGCCCAAATAGTTCAGCATCTCTAACGCCCGCATCAAAGTTTCGGGGGCGGGAGGATCCATAAAGTCGAAATGAACGAGATCATCAATTCCCAGCTGCTTGAGAGTCAGAACAACTCCACTCATTTCTGAGCGTAAAATTTCGGGATACGTCTGCTCTTCCAAATCATTTTTGAAGGATTCTTCAGTGTACAATCGAAAACATTTTCCAGGTCGTGTACGCCCAGCTCGTCCAGCTCGCTGTTTTGCTGAAGCTTGAGAGATTGGGGATACCAAAAGTGACTCCATACGGACGCGAGGATTGTATACCTTTTGTTTCGAGAAACCAGGGTCGATAACGTACACAATTCCGTCGATTGTGAGTGAGGTCTCCGCTATGTTTGTGGAAATGACAATCTTACGGCCTTTAGGTCCGCCAGGAACACGCGGTGCGGGTGGCTCACTAAAAATTAGTTGTTGTTGACGTGGTGGAAGAGAGGAATACAGCGGATAGACTGCCAGAGGTCCGTGTTTAGTGATGTCTAATGCATCTGCTTGAGCTTGTATCTGTCGTGTGGCTTTCTCAATTTCTTCTTGACCCGTCAAAAATAACAATATATCGCCTTCTTCTTCGCAAATATGTACCTGAAGCGCAGTACGTATCGCGGCATCCACGTAATCTCGCTCAGGTTCCGGAGTAAAGAAAATCTCAACTGGAAATGTTCGACCAGGAACGCAAATGAGAGGAGCGTCTTCAAAGTATGACTGAAATTTCTGAGCATCTAACGTTGCGCTCATAATAACGAGTTTGAGATCTTTTCGTTTCGGTAAAATCTCCTTCAAAAGCCCGAATAAAATATCGGTGCTAAGTGTTCGCTCATGTGCTTCATCCAGAACGATGACTGAATAATTGGAAAGGGTCGGGTCAACCATTGCATGTTGCAGCAGCATTCCATCCGTAAGAAATCTCAGCTTTGTTTTATTGCTTGTTACGTCTTCAAATCGAATAGTGTACCCCACTTCCTCACCCAATTTGACATCCATTTCCTCAGCCACACGCTTTGCAATACTCATCGCAGCAACTCTTCGAGGTTGTGTGCAAGCAATCATTTGACTTGAGGGTGTAGACAAAGCTTGTAATGCCAGAAATTGTGGTATTTGGGTTGTTTTACCACTTCCAGTCTCACCTTCGATAACGATTACCTGATTTTTGATTAGTGTGCTGCCAACTTGCTCGAGAAATGAACACACAGGCAACAGAAGTCGTTGTTTTTGGATCTTATAGTATTGTGTTGAGTATGGAAGCCTAGTCAGGGGGTTTATCTGAGATACCGCTTTTGTTTCTGCTGCGGTATCGCTTTCATCGACCGGTTTCACCTCAGAAAATCGACTCTTTCGGCGCTTTGTGGTCTCTCCTTGGACACTTTTGTCAGGGGATTTCAGCTCGGATTTTGGGCTCTCTTGGTACTTCTTTGTACTTTCAACGTCTGCATCTCCATCCTTCGGTTTCACATCGGAGAATCGACTCTTTCGACGCTTTTTTGTGCCATTTTCGTCAACAACAATGCGTCGCTTACGCGTCGATGCTTCCATGGTCGAAACTTCGTGGCTGGTGTATAGGCAACACTGATTGGCCTAAATACGCGCAATACACTTATTTATGATTGGTGCACAGATGCAGTCAGCTAACATGCTGTGATTGGATAAAAACATCCAGTAAGCAGACAAATGAATGCAAATGCAAGAAACATAAAGCACATTTATTGCCATTCAAAAATAACGTTCGGACCATACGATTACTACATGCGATTCTAGGGTATGAGATAATTACCACTTATCCACTTCCAAGCAACTCTTTAATCTGCTTCCTTGCGTCGATAAAAGCTGTACAGTGATGATTCAGGCTCTCTCGACTCTGTTTTGAGCTTCATCCATCAGAATGATGGTAAATCTGTCGTTATGCTGTAAGTGTTGGCAACACATTCGAGCTTGCGGACGATGTCGAAGGCGTTCTTCCTGGTTCCTTTTCACTCCCTTTTGTAATCATGAGTTTGTGCTCCATCATTGCAGCCACATCATCACGCAATTCTTCATCGTCGCTGTATTCGATTGTAAACACATCATCCTGGGCTTTATGAGCTGACTTTGTTGGCGATGACAACATCAATTTTCTCACAGAGCTTGACGATAAACAAGATGTCGTCTCTTCGGCACTTGTATTGGTTCGAATACTGTCCCGATCGTCGTCGATGGCGTTCTCAGATGCAGTCGACCAGCGATCGTGATGTCGGATTTCTTTTGATTTTTTCCAGGGATTCGCGGTAGAAAATGAGATTTTCGACCAAGGAAGCCGCTTGGTCTCTGTGATTCTTGTCTTCATGTTGGTCAATGACGATCTAGAGACGGGCATTGATGAAGATGCACGAGATAGAAATTCCAACGCTGAAAAAGATAAAGCGCTTTCTCGATAGTTCGTCTTTTGATCGTTGGAGGAGTCCATGTCATTGACCGGAAGCGCGGAATCAGTCGGCATGCTTCGATTTCGGCGAAGATTCGTGACGGCAAATCGCTTCAGAAATGGATCCGCACCAGTGAGCGCCCATTCATCATAGCGACAATACTGACATCTTGTGTCGATATGGCCTGTCAGCTCTTGAAGAGAATGTTCAGTGCTGTCACACATGAAAGCATGCCAAGAAGCGAATCCTCCATCGAGTATGCTGACAAAGCGGAAATCTTGCTTTTGGAAGAAAAGAGCCGCTCGATTAAGATTGTCAACATCGTGCCGAACCGCATCACGGACTTTTGACTTCATGTTCTCGTCCTTGATCAGGATAGCGGATATACCCACTCCGCTGCCGACCAGCACGATATGAACCAAGGATTTGAGTGGTTCGAGAGCTTCCAGAGCTTTTGCGATGAGTTCGGGTGAGTCAAATACTGAGGGATCGAGTGTGTAAGCAGATGGAATCTGTCCACATTCCAAATCCTGGGAACTTCGTAAAGCTCTACAATCAACCACAAAATAACGGAGAGCACGATGTTGTGCTTTGTTGAGCCTCATGTGATGCTTTGTTGTGTTTGTTTTCGAGACGGAAGACAAAGGTTCTTGACTACCCATAACGTGAACACCTACTTCACTGATCCCAATTGTCAAAGCAAAGTATGACACAGCCCTCGGAATAGACTCGGCAGGATGTTCCCATTGTGTCTTGCCAGATACTACATTATACCAGAACGATTTTCCAGAAATGGAAGTTGATTGACGACGCTGCCAATCGGACATGTCTACAGGCAATTTCTCAACTGATGTGACCGATTTCGGAGCGATAATTCCTCGAAATGCCTTCTTTATTGCTGCCCTGGAAGATGACCTCCTCGTTAGCCCACCTGTTTTCTTCTTAGCAGAGTGATCATTCATAAAGCCATCGTCTGACTGAACAAACTCCAGAGAGCCGTTGTAGCTTTTCGGTGTTCTCAACCACAATCTCGATGCAAATACGCAAAGAAATTGCACCTCGTCTTGACTTTCGACAGCATTCTGAGTAACCGTTACCAATCTGCTACGTACTTGATCGGCAATGTTTCCTGTAGAGCAATTCGATTCCGTAAGGCTTGTAGCTTCACCAAAATTCAAGAATGTATCACGACGTTGAATCAATATCGCCAGAAGGAAGAACAATCCGAACATGGTATCTCCTGTCAGCAAATACTGATCCAATAAGTATACAAAATTAGATGGCGGCATTCTCCTGAATAAGGTATCGGTGAAAAAATCCCCAGGGATAAGATGATCTGGCTCACTCCACTCATTCCAACACCATTGGTTGAGGAAATGTGCGAGTGCTGGATCATGATAACACAGTAGCTGCTCAACTAGTTCTTTCCTTTCACGAAGGAAACGTTTGCGGACATCATCCAAAAGCTTGACCTCTGTTTCATCTTGAGACACTGAGTGAACTTGGTATAACCAAATGTGATGAAGACACTGGCCACAAAATTGGTAAAAGCAATCATAAATCGCAGCCAATGGTAAATCTGCAATAAAGAAACATGCCATCAAGTGAGCCATCCCGCTTTCATACTCTATAGATTTTGTGGACATGTAATACACTATCAAAGATTCTAACTTCTCCTGCATTTTCTCTATCTGAATCTGGTTTCTGACCATCTCACAAACCATAATAGCTTCTTGAACCAGTAAGTCACATCGTGTCGATTTTCGTGACCGATGCAGAATTCGGTCAAATTCTCGAGCACTTGCACTGTGCTGATTGCGCTTGCATACACTGAGTACAATCTGCCAGATCTCGCCGCGTAAATGAGAGCATTTTGGTGGAATTTGTAAGATGTTGAATTGCTGCAGACATTGAAAGAGTTCTTCTACTCCAGGCCGTCTGGTAATTACTGATGGTTCGTGTTCCCATTGCTGTCGATCGAGCGGATTCGTCAACGCTGATTGTGAGAAGATTCGGTATAATTGTTGTATCTCGAGCTGTTGTGCTTCCGCAATCTGATTTTTCCATTGTCGTAGATAACGCCGAAGCATCAATCGCCTCAGCAGCTCTGCTATCGCTTCAGACACCATCCCAAAAGTGCCCATTCGATAAGAATTTCGCCTAAAAAGCTGTTGCGCCGCCTCTACGCTTCCTTTCCGCGCGCGCGCTCTCTCCCAAAGGCAAATGGAACATACAGAATGATTGTATGCAGCAAATGAATTGAGAGGAATTGTAACAAATGAATTGAATTGTGAGATGTATGACACGAACGTTACATATCAGTTATACATCCCTGCGACTCCGAATGCATTCGAATCCTAAGAGGGATCGCTTTGGTGTGACAAAAGATGCGTACTCCTTTCGAAACACTAGTACACGACGTAGCAACAAGCGTAGAAAGAGTATCTGTACAAATGGGGAAGAGAAGGATATCGTCGTAGATCTGCCTACGATTGCAGCTTCCATGGATGTGACTGAAATCAAACAGGAAAAAAATGAAGACTACTGCATGCCATCAGATACCTTTTTCATGAACAGCGCTGATAGTAATGGTACAGCCCAGTATCCATCCACTACGAGCACTCAGTTAGTCGTCATGGATACATTTCTCTATCGACAATTATCGCTCAAGGATAAATGGCTTGTTGCGACACAAAAAAGTATGTCCCATAGTATGGTATGATGTCGTTTATCCATTATTTTATACTATGATGCCGTAGATCTCAGCCTTCTCCGTCAAGAATGCATGGACATTCGACGAGAGCTGAGCAAAGCTAATGAGGAAAGTGATCGCTGCATGATGCAATTAGAGGATATTCTTTCGGATCGTCCAAGGAACAACGCCAAAGAAGCTCTCGATATACATATACATCAATCTGAAATATGGCGTAAAGAAATGGGGAAGCGTATCAGGTACTTAAGTCAACGGATGGATGAGATGGAAGATCGACATACCCCTACCACTGCTATTAATACGAAGGAATGTGTGGACGCAGAGGCAGTGGAAGCGTTCCCGAAGGGAATTGCTCAAAAACATCAAGAGCTCGATTATATCAAATTGCGGCAGAAAGAGTTTGACGACTCATTAAGTGACCATCAAACTGTGCCGGAACGAGTAGTGGCAGAGGAGGATACGACTGGTAAGGATTTGAAGAAAAGACTTCAAAGTGTGGAGGATTCGTGTCTGGATCGCACAATGGAGGCAATACGAATGGCCAACTACAGCCTAGAGTCTACTCATACTGTCATTGAAAAAATGAACGACGTGGTCTCACAGATTAAGGCAATGGCTGAAGAAATCTCTAGCTTACGACAAGACTTTGTTGGTATTCGATCCCGTTTGCATGAGACAAACAAACACTTGCTCAAAAGGGGGTCATTTGCAACACGAGACGAATTGGCGCTTGTGGAAAAACAGTGTTTTCAATCAATCACAACGAACCAGAATGCCCAACGGACAAAATTTGAGCAATTCGATCGCTTTAGAGACTTCATGGAAAAGCGTGAAAAAGTATACGAGAACAACTTATCGCAATTAGCTCATGAATTATACAAGTCGATGGAAGCAGACTTTTCCAAGCATGTTGGTGAGAATACAGCTCTTCGGAAGCTGATAGGCGGACTGCAACAAGAGGTCCGCGATTTGAAACAAGCTGTAGCCACGCGAAATTCCGTTCTAGTGACGTCAGCAGAAGCTTGTGTCTCAAGTCGCCAAGTATCAAAACCGCAACGTTATGAGAATGCATATGGTCGTTGTTCACCTCAATTGTTCATCGGACACAAAGCTTCTCGGAAAAAGCACTACAGCAGAGATAGAAGCGATGAATCACCCCGGCCACAAACCAGTCTATCTCCAACACAGCCAAATGAATCGGACGTGTCTTCCACCACGAGACGGAACAGCCGCAATGTTCCCTTACAAGATGAACACTATGTTAGCGATGAGGACGAAGTTCTTGAAGTCGGCGATCCGTCTCACTCCACTGGATACGATCAAGGGCGAAAATCACCAAAAAAGCCGGATACGATTGTGATCGAAGAAGATTCTGAACCGGACACGAGAGTACCATCTTCTGAAAACACTCAGCGCGGCACTTTGATAAAGGCGAAGGAGTATTCTGGTCGATTAGAAAAGCATAGAAGATGCTTTCTAACCTGGCATCATGTTGTTCAGGGGATCAGACTTTATCTCAGCTTTGGAGGCGCACCTAGTCCGACTGACAAGTGGCGATCACGAATTCCCGAACTTTTGCTTGAAGGCCAGACATCGTTATCTACCATGCCAGAAGTTGAGAAGGCTTTCCCGCTTTTACAAACACTTCCTCGACAACTCTCACACTTTGTCACACAAGCGGCCACTGTAGACAGTAGTACTACATCAAAGGACAACAAAGTACTTGAAAGCCTCACTGACGAAGACCTCCAGGTCAAGTATGGTAACGTGATGATTCGCATCCATCGCATTTGGATAAAGTCTATCAAGCTTAGTATCAAGAAACTGAGTCAGAAGTCTCCGGTGCCATCAACGGAGCTAAAGGACCTGGACCTCGCAACTCCCATGTCCTTGCTGATAAATCAATGGACCCAGCGTCACTCATCGAATGTCGACATACTTGAGTGGCGTAGAAAACTTGCCAAGTCGTATTACGAGATACTTTGTTCCCAATTCCAAGGGACACTTTCCGGTCTTTCTTGCAACGTTGCTTCATGCTCCCCTACTGTGTTCCTCTTCCAACTGATCCTACAACCGTTGAAAATCAGCCGATGCTTTCCTCAATATGGCCGATTTCGTCTGACTGATTTTGGTCGAGAAGTGATCAGCACCTCATGGGATCGACTTTTATCCAGCATTCCATACGAATTCTTCATTGAGAACGCATGGCTGGAAGCGCAATCAGACGCTGCAGGACAAGTGATCTCGCCCTTGGCGCTATCCCACGTGCTTGCAACCATGATATTCTACACCAGCATGATACAGCTTCCCGAAAAAAGCTCCGAGTCTGCTTCCATTATGTTTCTTGTAAGACGCATTAGCGCTGTGACAGAGTGGCTGTATGATATGTTGGTGATCGACGGCGTGAAAGCTTCGGAAATGTCTTCCTGTGAGCATCTGAGGCTCGACCAAACGATCGTCGAATTGGAAGGTGTTGGTAGCAAATTTGTAAGCAACTTGCAATTGGATGGCTTCTTTGAGATTGCCCACGTCGTGTGGCTCGAGTCGACGCATCGACCGGCTGAACCTCAAACCCAGCTTGAAGCTTAGTGGTATTGCTCCTTCAAAGCTGGTGGTCGCCCAGACTTGTCTTCCCAAGTTACTTTACCGTTAGAATCTGCACTCTTGAATCGTAGAACTGTATCGCTTCACGGTACGAAATTTGATACTTGTAATATACGTCCGATATTTCCAATTTGTATTCTATTCTAACTATCAAGACCTCCAACGCAAACTCTGCTTCGTCCTCTCTTGCGTTCGATTTCATCACGATAAACATGCCGATCTCACTGATTACATAGCTCCTTCAAGTCGGTGAGAAAGCCGGGATGGATTGCTGTAGCATCATTGGACTTGAGCATGCAATATAAAGCTTTTGCTGCTGGTCCAATAACCGTATCGACATTCTTTTCCTTGGCACTGCATACACACACAAAGCGAACGAGAGCGCACAAACGTGGAAAGACGCGCTTGTTGTACAGCATATTGTGCTGAATACTATTGTGCACGTTTGCTTTCAGCAGCAGAGCTTCCACACTCGCTGTGAACATGCCATACACCCTTTCTCGGACAGTGTGCTGGATTGTGAAGGATGGAGATGATACTGCCTGCAAATAGTGCTGAAAGAACAGCCCGGATTCCTGAATACCACTCGAATTCTCCGCATGGAACACTGAGGAGCCAGCACTTTGATCAAACTGTACACCATAGCTGGAAATTGTCTCTGGCAAATTGCCAAGGCGACAGAATAGCAGCTCCTCCAAACAGCGCTCAGCAATGGGCTTGAATTTCGAGCAAGTCGACTGCTCATGACAAAAAAATGTCAGAGTGTGCGACAGAAGATGCGCTTCCGACAAATTCGACAGATCGAGAGCACGGAAGTGAGGCTGAAGCACTTGTTGGATCGCTCCTCGCGCATGCTTGCGTGTGGTTGTATCGTCCGCTTGCAAAAAAGAGATAGCAGCTATCCAGCAATGAGAGGTTGCGTCCGGCAAATGCGTCCAGCAAGACAACAGCCCAGAGTGACTCAAAGCCTTACTCACTGCTTGTCGTACACAAAGCGGAGTTGTGCCATCTGCCCAATCGACAAGCTGTTTACCGAACTGGGTCCAGCGTTCTAAATGGGGTGAAGCCGTGGAGACTCCTCGAGTCTGCTCGAGGCCACACCATACTGCTAGCAACCGGAGAGATGCACATCGGACTTCAACATTCTTGGTGCTCCTCATAACAAGGTAAATCTTCTGTCCCATTTCCTGAGCCAAACATCGGCTTTGCTCTTCATCCGCGCTGACTTTGCAACATCTGTAGCCGATTTCCAGTATCCTGACTCGACATTGAGGGTGTGATTCATACTCCCATAGTGATGGAAGAAGCCCCAAAAGCTGATTGACAAAGTCTATTGATGGCTGCTGATCGAGGGCTTGATGAACACAGCGCAGAGAAGTTTTGCGTATCTCCAAATAGCGACTCTGCAGAAGGGTCTTCGGAAGCGAGAATGGACTTGAATGCCTCATGAAATAGAGCTGAACGAGTGCTCGATTGCGTTCATACGTTCCCGGACGTTGTCGTGGTCGGTTGGTGCAAAGCTGATTCAATTCATCGTGACACTTGATTCGTATCTGATACAACTCTTCCTCCCGGATGGTTTCATCGCCCCAATGAGGTACCATAAGTACATTTCGCAGCACCTTCAATGCTTGTGCCACAATGCTTAAACACACGATCGATTCATTCCAATAGGACAGCACTGAATTGAAAACCCGGAGCATTGTCGCAGTCTTCTCTTGCTTTTTAGCCTCGCTAAAGCTGCTGAGTTGAGTAGTTGAGCGAGAAAGCAAGTGATCCAGCTGTAGCAGAAGCCCATGGACCGCATTGTTGCTGAGTAAGTCGTCCTTTTGTTCCACCCTTTGTTCTGCCACTTCTTCAGCGCTGTAGTGCTTTCCTTTTCCAAGTTGCAGCGCCAAACGACAAAGAGTACCATCTACACACTCTGCTGATACAATAGCAGCCAACGCACGAGCAGCCATTTGGCGGATTGCAGCTGATCCAAGTTTCCCGCATTTGATCACATGTGGTACAAAGCATTCCAAGCTTGTGTCTCCCAGGTCCTGCATACCCCTGCACATTTCATCATCTTCCTTTGGCTTCAGCCGACTCAGCACCATGAGAATGAAGTATATGCCCGATGTTCTTGCTTCATTTACATCTCCATCACCACTTCCCGCTAAGCGATCGTACAAAAACTCTCGAAAGCCGGGACATCCACCAAATAGTGTGCTACTCCCTATCCTTTCATCTCGTGCGCCGTCCGCAACACGCTTGTCGCCGATTGCACGCTGCGTGATGGCTGTGTAGAGCATCATTGAGGAATTTCGGACAGCCCAAATCGACACACTAAAGCCTTCAATAGCGACTTTGAATATCGGCAATATGTGAGCGCTCACATCGTCCGCTAGAACTGCGTCTTGACATATCAATTTCAGTACATTGAGCGCGTGAACTCTCGATCGTGGTGAGCAATTCGGCGTGGCTTGGTAAGATGCGACCTGCAGTAACTGTTCCACCACACGAGGAAAAATCTTTGCTTCTCTATTTCGGGGCTCTGCACGTAGAATCGCGAGAAAACAATACGCAAATCCACTGCTTCTCCTCAAAATGAAGTTTTGTGTTGAATCCCATAGCTTTCGCAACAGAAAATCGGTCCACTCGGTCGGAAGTTTTGCGATACGCTCATTCGTTTGATTCGAAAGTAGGAAACGACGACATATACCTTCGAAATTCACAAATACACTGGCGATTGCGCCCTGATGCTTCAGCTTTAGTAAAGTTTGCATGAGTATGCGACCAGAAAAACTTGCATCTTCATAGCTCCACACAGCGTCGGCAGAATGCGGAAGTGGAAATCGTTCGATCAGTACGCGAAGCAATCCTCCAGCCTCACGGATCGCTAGCCAGCTTCCGACCACCAAACGCTCTTGTAAATCGTCTTCGTTCTCCTCTAAAATAAAATGCCCTCGGCAGTCCACTTGAAGCTTATTGACACTGTCGCTAATGGATGCGATACTGGCGGTAGCTTGACCAACGACACTGAGCGAATCGTTTAGGCTATCTTCTGCTGAATCACTGATAATATTGCTCGAAAACTCTATCGAATCGTAAACATGACGGAGAACATTTTGCATCAATCTTGGAGCCTCGATGGCTTTCTGGATATCAATCTGCTCCATCACATATCGCATTGTTAGAAGCTGCCCGTGAATAAACCGAACGGATGTCTGCCCCTCCATTACGTTCTTCCATGAGTCGATGTCCCGAACGAGTGATTCCATTAGCCATACGACTGGAAGCAACAGCGTATCTAGTTTATCCAATTGAGGCCCATTATAAATGATTTCATTGCCTATCACTTGTGTGATCGACACTGAAGTCCTACCTTTTTCAAATAAAAAGCAGAGTATCAATGCGCCCGCATCACATTCGCGTTGACGGGCGCTGGAGATCAGTTCAAGCCCCCAATGCAATATCGCACGCCACGTATCGACCAGCCATAATGTCGAGTCGAACTGCACGATTTCGAGACACCTGCGAGATAGAGATCGAATGATATCCCACGAGCTCGATAAGAGATGCAACAGATTGAGCACTACATGCGTTGACACTAGTGATTTCAATGATTTAGTGGTCGATCCAAACACCTCGAAGCTAAGCAAAAGTACTTGGAGACCCATAATTGTCCGCGGTGGGATAGATCCGACCGCGATGGAATCAATGACATAGCAACACAGCCAACATTGAAAAGCTGCAGCGAGTGCTATTGTCCCGTGGTCGAGATCGACGCTCTTTTCGGTGAGCCTCACAGACTCTCGGACGCGAATAAAGATGTTTTTCAGTCCGATCAGCGCATCCATCCGATCCGAAGGTGCAATTTCGTGGGAGCTTTGCGATAAAAACAATTGAATGAGCCCAAATTCTGCTTCTGATGGCATGACTGTCGACTTCAATGAGGCTGTAAGCGCATCGAATGCTGTTCCACGGATATCGGCACTGACATGACACAACCCGAGGGCGATCTCATCCAAAGAATCAAGATGATTCTCACGCAATTTCTCGCGCGGAAATCGTTTTCTGGCGTGCTTGGTAATGTGCAATATAGCCCACAAATGAGCGCTTGAATGCTTCCAGGTGCTACCGAACGCTCGCGCAAGCATGAAAAGCAGAGATTGATCTACTTGGAATAGAATCGGTAGCGTGTAAGAAACCAGGCGCACGCGAAACCTGTAGTCTTCGGACCCGATTGCCGCTAAAATCGCTGTAACCAATTGACCCTTTAAGCATTCTGACCTCACGCGGATGGCCTTGATAAGCTCGACAAGTAATTCCGATGCCGTGGCGTATGTCGTATCCAATGCGACCGCACCGACCACATCCGATACAAATCTCTGACTCTGATTCCACACGGAGAGCACGTCGATGCACTTTTGCTTGATCAAAATGGACAACATCGCGTACTTTGCTCGACGATCGGGTCGCAGCTCTAAGACTCTGGAAGTCATTGGCATCCAGTCGCTTTCAGCTTGAAGCTGCAACAACGATGCAAAAAGTGATGGCATGGAATGATACATTTTCTTCGACGGATGATCCCAATTCAAAAGAATAAGTGCAAACAAATCCTCCATCGTCTTTGTGCCCATCAACGCTCTACCCGTGGATCGATAAATGTCACTGGCTCGACTCAATGCGATCTCTAACACTTGGATCCCGTATAAGCGGACAAGAAAGACTTCTGTCGAGCAAATTGTGTATATCCGTTGCATGAGATCTTCCAACACACAAGGAGCAACAGCGTTCGAGCCAAAGTGCTCACATAGCTCCTCATTGCTACTACATGTGATCAGTGCACGATAGGTTGCAAGTCTTGCGTACACATTGTCGTCTTGACTGGAGATTCTCAAATACAAAACCGATTCGCATTGACAATTGCGCCGAGAGCAAAGGACGCACACCACTTTTGTTGGAAAAACATGTTGCAAAGAAATCAAATCGATGCTGCAAAGCGTCAGGCGGAAAATGACATCCGCGCGAGTTTCGAGCGTCAATGGTTGAATCAAAGGGTGCAATTCTGTCCACTTTCGGTAAAGTGAGATGCTGGAAAGCGCTACTTGCGTTAGCACGTCTTTGGGAAGCCACTTGTGCTGTGAAAGGTGGCAACAATGTCTCGTCAGCGTATCCAGCTGCTGCCAAATGATTATTCCAGCATGAAAGTTTGGATCACCTTCCTTGAGTGGATCAAGTCGATTCCATAGTGTGTCTTTGGAGCACAAGAGTATCAGACACTTGATGGCAAGTTCGGCGTTTTCGAGAGCTAACGAGTTTGTATGCGAAGATATGAACTCGGGATTGGTGCTGGCCAAGCAAAATTGCTTGAATTGAGTTGTTAGATAAAGCAATAGATGCTGCAGTGAATCATAATGACACTCGAGCACAAAAGCAGATACCAGGAATTGGGTTTCGACCATGGCGCGAAGTAAATCGAGCTTATTGAAGTCTTCCTCTGGCCCTTTACTGATTTCTGAGGCGATCTGGTCGATGTATTGCTGCATTTCATCGCAAAGAACGGAGCGAATTGCTGTTTTTTCGGGAAATAAATTGAAAATTGTATGGATCACCGTAAGAAGTGACTTTCGAAGGCGATCAACACTGCCGTGTACTAACGAAAACAGCCGAAAGAGAAGTCGTGATAGAGCTTGCAAGCATTGTGATGTTTCGAAATTGATGACATCACGTTTCTGCTGTAGTTGGAGGCATTTCGTACGTAGAGATTGGATGCAATTGAGCTGAGCATAGACAGACGGACAAGCGTTGAGCTGCTCGTACCATTCGATAACGTCAAAAATTGGTTCAGAAAATTTACTCAGCAATTGATGATAAGGCACATGAGTAACATGCAATTTGAAATTGACCGCTGGAGGTTCCGAAGCGCGCACAGAGTCGTGTCGCGTCTGTGTCCCATGTGAGATGCCTTTCTTTTTCTTGCGGACCATCCGATTTCACCCATACATTAATTCGGGATAAGACCTCAGATTAGGAAAACATCGGGTCTGCATGCAGTGCTTCCAGTTGGAAGGGCCCATTTGACACCGCCCCAGCCTCAAGTGTAGGTATCAGATAGGACAGTCGTTGTCATCTAATCGATTTTCGATCTTGGCGTTTATCATTGAGTGCATGGTCGCACCCTTGGCCCAGGAATGACCCTCGGTATATGGGTTACAGAAATGCTGCAATGCTCTTCCTGAGCCGTGGCACGTCAAATACGAATACATGGTGTTTAAATCGATGTGGACGGGGAACTCGTCATTCAAAAGCAGAATGCGTCGACCCAGTTTTTCTCCTTGTTGGTGCAGGTGGATAGAGGACAGCAACTGTCATTCGTTTCTTCGCCGTCTATATACTCCATTGATTCAACCTATGTCTATGTCTCTTGATTGCGAGCACACACTTGGTAGCGTGCACCTTACAATTGTACCAGGTCCCTGCTGACTTCTCCTTCAATACTCCCAGCTGCGCTTTAGTGCTTGATATTGCGCTTCTATTTTGGTACTATATTTTCGTCTCGGTGGTTTAGTGGATCTTCCGCTGGTTTACTAGCTGTTAAATGTAAGTCGTATTGCTTCTTGCTCTTTTTTTTCAAAATTCGATTGATTCGTCTTTACGGGACCATTGCACGTCGTTCTCCCTACTTGGTAAGCGTACTCTCATTCATCTCCTACACTGCCTTAAAGTATAAGTGCTGCTCCGAATATCACCTCTCGGCCACTTTCAAGAATGTCTGCTGGTCATTGGGCTGCCACATTTCAACTTGATTTAGTTCTCAGACCTGCCCACAGGAGTTGACACAGTGAGCCTAGACAATTAAAAGTACGCAATAGCTTCTTCCATTGCGAATACTATTCTGGGAGCTGGTTCAAGATCCTTCGGGTGTACATGCTCGTCAATGTCACAATCGTTGGACTACCAAGTGCTCCTCCAAGCTATTCGCTCTTTCGAAGACGGTGTCCGCACCACGACCAGCCTAGTGTGAAACTCTCGATACCCCATAGAGTATTTGAATATCTAGCAAACACACAACCGGTTTTCGTGTCCATCGACTTCTGTCGCTTAGGATGTCGATGCGTCCAAAATCATTGGGGTCAAAAATGCGCACTTGCTAAATTTCTGTCAGGCTGAGCACGGAAGGCAGATATGAAGTGATTTCTTGTCGACGCACTTGGGCTTCAGGATCGATTGTGGGTGTCACATCAGTGCTCGGACCATTCGCCGAGCCGAAGCCTCTCTGGTGAGGTACGTACGGCACACTTGTCTGGTACACAATACGAATATGTTGACACACCTGCAATATTCTTATTGAAACATTCATCATTACTGTCGGTTTGGATACCCTTGGTCATTTTGTCGCTTTATTATGAATAATGCCTCGTAGCCCGTTCATGGATGAAATGATTCACCCTCGAACGAAATGTACTGAAGCCTAATTTCAGTACACGCTATTTCTCTTGGACCATCCGACGAGATTGTGTGGTCGCTCAACGTACTTTTAAATCACACGCTGAAGAAAGAGCTACTATCGCATAAATGTACAGCATGGGATAAATTAGCGGGAAATCACCTGCCAGATAGGATTCATTTAGCTGGCCATTTCGACAGTGCTCCATAACTTGCGCGAATCGGCGGAGACTTCCAAGTCAGCATGAAGACCACTGACGCCATCAAAAAGGGACCGAAAATCCATTGGGCCTCTTATGACGCGAACCACCAGATTCCACGATTCGTCGCGCATTTCATGGCATGGGCTACAACAGTCACTTCCCCGACAGGAATCATTTTTGACAGATCTATTAGACTGTGAGATCAAATTGATCGAACATACAAGAAATGGAAATCTAGAAAGAAGGTCGTATGGACCGATTCATTCAACCGTTAAGATTGGCAAAAACTTTTGGCAGGCTGTTGTGTGGCGTCGCTTGCACAACAAGTCCGGATCTGAGTGATGGTGGGAACATTCAAAAGCGAAAATTCTCCCGGGATCATTTAAAATGCTGTTGTTGATGCAGATTGAATGGCCTGAACGAAGCCCCAATCTTACTTGCCTGTATAGAGGTCAAAGGATCACCTTTCAGACATGAACATTCCCTTACAATAAATGCCATGTCTGTTGGCAATACCAAATCGGGCTTCTGAGCTGCTGCTGACTCGACCAACACGCTCACTAGACTAAGAAGCTCGCTGACTATCTTACGAAATGATATCATCATTTGCATAAAGCATATTCTTCATGTTTGTCATTCACCTTTTAGACATGAACATTCAATTTCACAAATTCCATGTCAACTAAACCATCGTAAAAAAGCATCGAGGAATTGGTTGCATACATGCTGGATAATTACGTAAGTTCTCCTCGTGTACGCTCCGACACCGCTTTGTTCTTTTCGTTAAGAGCGGATCAACACGATAATGAGCCCTCCAATGCCCCACACATTTTTGTCAACCTCGGTGTTGTACATCATGCAAATAAATGCAGAACGGACTTCCTACTATACCTTGTTGTGAACTTTAAATAGATAGTTTTCAATTCCATCACAGCTTATGGCATGATAACAAGCGCGTGCATTTTGTGAGCTGCGCTGCAGTTATATTCGAAGATACAATGATATCTCGGTGCAACGCTAAGAACATCGCAAACTGCAAAATGGCTTTCCATCTCGCTATTATGAATAGAAGCGTGCGAGATATGCGTAGTTCTGAGGCTCCAATAGCACAATACGCTGTTCTGTGGATATGTTGAACACTCTTTCACATCCCCATTTCGGAGCCTCGGCTGCACATGGTCCGTTGATATGATCAAAGTGGGGTAGTTTTTATACTTCACAACAAATGGTTATTCAATCGTCTGAGTCAGTGAACAGCTTCGCCATAAAACAATCAAATATGAGTCAATCGTGGCCGCTCAAAATCATCAGCTATCTCGATTTAGTGCACAACCACGTGATCACGCTCAAGCCAATTTGAGGATTCGGGCGGCTCTAATACATCAACACATGCAGTACTTTAAAACTCGGCACAAACGTACGGCGAGGAAAGCAATGGCAAGATTGGTAAACATCTGCGATCATTAGTGGATTGTATCCGAATCTAGCTTCCAGCAAGTTTGACACTCACAGGAAGCTTATTTACTAGTAACCAGGAAAAAGAGAGAAACTCGGCTTCACGTGTGTACTACTTGTACAAGCAGAGAGGAAGCGCATACTACCGAGTGATTTAGAAACATGGTCCATCGCTATCTTAATGGTGAATTTTGGGCGCCCGAGGTGGTGTTAAGAAGTAAGAGATCATGTTTTCGAGCCCTCCGTCGCTTGCATGCCTGCTAATCGGCGGTCAATTTCAACTCTCAAATCAGAATAAATTGACTGCATGTGCGGTGTATGCACAAATTTGATTTCCAATTGCTTCCTGTATAATTACTGGCAAAATGTTTAGCTCAGGAGACAGACTCGTGCACGAATGTATTGACCGACCAGATCTCGGTAGTGGAGGAGCAGATCTGTTTGATTCGATCACAAGCAACTTCTCAAAATCTCATGAAAAAAGTCGATGTCCAGAAAGCAATTAGCGCTGCGAATGATGCAAGAAGTCACTATTGCGTTCCAAATCAATTAAATTATCATAAAAAACACACCAGAAGATGATGAGAGGGATGCGATCCATTATATGGCCAAGCTTTGACGCTGTTGAAAGTTCAGCGATGATGTCAACGAGCTTTGTATGGTTTGATACCATTTTACTTTTGAGAGCGGGAGGGTGGATCACGATCCTGCGATTGATATTCGAGAGCTAGCTGATCACATCATGTGTTACACGTAGTCCAAAAACTCATTTGAGGAGTTGAGCAGTGAAATTTGGTGCGTGATTCACACGCAAAGCCACAAACTAGAGAAACGGATAGAGCAAAATCTGCTGGCGGTACGTCCCATCAGGCCGCGCCATACATTCCAGGATGCTGCTATCGTTAGGTATCGTAGAAGAAGTGCGTGACCTTCGACCATGCTCCAATTAAGCTCGCTGATCAATCCTCGTCGCCAGGCACACCGGAAGGACTGTCACACCAGGGCAAGCAACGCCCAATGTTGGAAACAGCACTAATTATTCCAATGCACATCTAGGGAATCGAGAAATACGAAAAGAATGTCCACATGACATAGTAAGAGCCCAAAATTCACTGCAAATGCCTTCTGGCGTGGGACAGGCCACGTGACTTGATCAGTGTAAATGGTGATGTATGAAAGAAAAGGAAGCTCAGCTCATCCGCTATGACTGCAATCAAATATGCTGTCCAAAATTCTCAACGAATGGCTTATCCTATTCAGGATCCGGTATGCATCCTCAAGGGGTGGAACTCCCCTTGTTTAAGCTAGAACTCACTCCAATTCCCTCGAAAAACAGCCACTTGTGCCACTAAGCAATTTTACAGCGTCTGATGCCTCATCAAGAAAAGTTTATCCATCACCCTACCAATCGCTTCGCTGCTTCACTTTAATCTCTCAACGCCTTGGACACACTTATTTCCTCCCCTTCACCCTTTGAACCAGCTGCCAAATGTATCAACGTGAAGTTGGTGCCTACAGGCTCGGTAGGACTCGTGACGAAAAAGCTTTAGGCAAAAGAAGAGTCAGCTCAAAAAGGTGTTCTTATAAAAAGGCTTCAAATCAATTGAGACGCTGCCCGGTCGACATCTGATTTATAGCAAAACACGAATCTCAATAGCAGCGTTGAGAATAAATTCTAAAATTCAAAATCCGTGCTATACGCCGTACTCACTGATCAAAAACTGATCTGTCTCCCTAGATATGATTGGTATTGGCTGTAGTTGCATGCTTACGCTCTCCGAGCAGGCGAAAATACTGACACAAATAGCAGCTTGCGTCCATCCTACTTTGGTCTGCTGAATCAAAACCTGGGTAACCGTGAACATGGCAATAATCTTTCATGTTTTGAGGCTTATGACAAGATGACGTGCGATTGATTTCAGCTGCTTTTCGTAGTTGGCGAGAATTGCAGGCATCAGATTGACTTGCACCACTGTTGATTCCCCGGTCCTTCAAAACATGCAGATCCCTCATGACCGCCCGCACATCGGATCGTATCATTTCCACATCTTCTTGAAGCTTGTTGTAAGCAGGTGTCTCCATATGTCGATTTGTGTTGCATGATGTGATTGACTGAGCACAGCTTTCATTTCCAGATGATCGAAGAGAGGATGCACTCCCGTTGGCAGTTCCTGAACACTCCCAGCTGACTTGATGATGAACAGCTTCTAGCTGACCAGATATTTTATCCAGATAATCGTTTATATTTGTGTTTGTATGCACATACGACTCGCTAAGTTGATCCAATTGCGTCTTACATGCCAAAAGCTCAAAGCGCACGTTGCTGAGATCACGCTCACTCCCAGGTGCATCCTGTTGATTTCTGCTAGATTGCTTCAATTCTGAAATTTCATGAATCTGTTGGTCCTCCTGCTTTTGAAATTCTTCATTCAAATAAGTCGAAAAATGACTGTACCGATCGAGGTATCGCACTTTCGATAGACACGTTGCTATCTTCCTTAAAATGTCATGTTTCAATGCATCCCGAACGGCCATCGACTCCTGATACGAAGCATTCAATGCGTCCAAATCTCTCTCTACTTCGACAAGAGTTGGAAGTGTTAAATGTTGTGACTGCTTCAGCTTCGTCACATCTGCTTGAAGATCTCGGTTTTCAGCTTTTAGGTCTTCGTTTTGTAGTTTCAAGGACTGAATCTCGTCTTCAAATTTGCTGCTTCGTTCGCGTTGCTTCCGTGTCTTTGCAAATTTACAATGACCTTCTTCATCATTTCCAGCGGCGATTTTCCTCTGTCGTTTCGTCCTTGTTATGTTTGTCCCATCTGATAGAGAGGAAGTTATCTTTCTGGAAGCTCGTACTTCACGCTCTCCTTGCAAACTCTCTCGGCGCAGCGTCATGTTCGATTTCTCACAATTACTGCAGTTTAATGTTCTTGCTATTATATTGGCTATCACAAAGTGCCTGAATTACGCCTTATTGAGCGTGCTGCGGTACTTCTTCGCGACTTATCGCTGATTGGCTATATCTATTTTGATCGTGATGCAGCGGGTCGCCTTCCTTCGGGCACTTCCTCTCCGCAGCAAATGCGTTCAATTTCGTTTACTTCAAACAGCAGCGGAGTCAGCATCCAATGTTTCATACACGCGTGGACTGTTTCTTGGTGTCAATAATACCGAACGTGCGTTCCCTTACCCAAAAGCCTCGGTTGAAGAACAGGAGACACTTCAACTGCTCGTAACTTCTGTTGCAAAGTACTTTGAGAATGTCGACAGCAAACAGATCGATGAAAAAAAGGAAATTCCAGAAGCAACACTGAATGAATTGAAGGAACTTGGACTTTTTGGACTCCAAATTGAGGAACAATGGAATGGATTGGAGTTGTCCAACACTGGATACGCGCGTGTCTGTGAAGAATTCTCTGATGCCAGCATTGCAGTCACCATAATGGCTCATCAGTCTATTGGATTGAAGGGTATATTATTGAATGGAAACGAGCAGCAGGTGCCTTCCGCTGATTCGTGGTGTATCTGAGTATGATCTGACTCGTTTATTTGTATAGAAAGCGAAATATCTCCCCAAACTTGCCACAGGAGAGCAACTTGCAGCATTTGCATTAACAGAACCTTCAAGTGGATCGGATGCGGCATCTATCAAAACACGAGCAACTTTGTCCGAGGATGGAAAGCATTTCATCTTGAATGGTAGCAAAATATGGATCAGCAATGGGGGATGGGCAGATGTGATGACTGTGTTTGCACAGACACAAGTCGACGGAAAGGATAAAGTCACTGCTTTTATTGTCGAGCGCGGCTTTGGTGGTGTTACGAGTGGCCCACCGGAAGATAAGCTTGGAATCCGAGGTTCCAATACGTGCGAAGTATACTTTGAGAATTGCAAAGTTCCGATAGAAAATGTTCTTGGAGGTGGCCCCGATATGAAGACAGGCGGAATGGTGGGAGTTGGGCAGGGTTTCAAAGTTGCGATGAACATCCTCAATAATGGACGATTTGGATTAGGCGCATGTGCTGGAGCATCCTTGCGTCGTATCATCGGCAGCACGGCACAACACGCAAATTCTAGGAAACAATTTGGCAAGCCGTTGGCCAGTTTCGGTCTGATCAAGAAGAAATTTACGATGATGACATTAGACGCCTTCGCTATCGAGTCGATGGCATTTCTGACCACTGGAATGATCGACCGTGGCGATCCTTCTTGCGAGATTGAAGCCGCAATGTGCAAAGTCTATGGCTCCGAAGCAGCTTTCAATGGCATTAATGAATGCATACAAATTATGGGCGGAACCGGATTCATGAAAGATTGGCCGTTCGAGCGATATCTTCGAGATTGTCGCATTCTCTCAATATTCGAAGGCACGAACGAGATTTTGAGACTTCTGATCGCATTGAGTGGCATTCGGGTGCTACAAATTCTACTTATGATGTTGTACTCTGATTTTCACACTTTATTATGTGTAGACCGCTGGTGATCGACTCTCCTCAATTGGCCAAGCATTGAAGAATCCACTCGCCAATGTTTCCAGCTTTGGCAAGGAATTCTCCGACCGCTTGAAGCGCAAGTTCTCACCCGCTCCACTCCCTGGCGTTCATCCCGAATTACAATCCGCTTCCGTTGTTTTGCAGCAACGAACGGCTGAATTTGGCGAAATTGTAGAGCTACTGCTACGAAAACACGGGAAAAAGATCATCGATGAGCAATTGCAGCTGGAACGCATCGCAGACTCCGCAATGCGTCTCTTTGCCATGACATCGACAATATCCCGTGCTTCCAAATCCCTTTCCGAGAACACAACAAGCGCAGCACATGAAGTGAAATTGACCAAACTCTATTGTGAGGTTGCTTCGGATAAAATTCAGCAGCTGTTGAGTGACGTGCAAGACAACAAGCAGAGAGATCAAATGCTGATGGAGATCGCAGAAGAGATTTTACAGCACGAAAAGTACATTCCGAGTCATCCAGTCGGAGTCAATGTTTAATTCGTACCAGTTCGTGCAGCTACCAATCATTGTAGCGGTCAAAGTATTAAGAATCTAGCTGTTGTTATTGTCACACTGTACGCCTGGGATGATGCTCATCCTCCGACCAATCACTCCTGTCGACGAACTGCGTGTCACAAGTCAGCGAGTAATGTGACTGAACAGCCGATGACATCTTCAAATTATCGTGAGCTGACTTGCGTGAATTTGCAATCTGAAAGGGTCGTTTGCGCATTCAGCGCATACGTAGGGGTTTACGTAGAGCTCAGAAATGCGCTTGCACAAAAAATCGCATTTTTGCGGTCGCAGAAAATGGATTTCATCGACTTTCTTCTCGTTCGGCTGTGTCAAACGTATCTCCTGGCAAACTGAATCGAGGGTAGAATCAGAAGAGCCCCTACTCTTCTTAGAGAAGGACCCAAACGCTATCAAAAGCCAGTTCATATTCGTTTTAACTGCACTTTATTTGTCATCGTCTGTCACATGAACGGACTGGTCCATGAAGAGTCAGAGGAACGTCATTAAACTTATCGTTGAGCGTTTCACAAAAGATGAGATTATGCTCTATAGAGTGTGTCAAAAATTGAGATGGCAAAGCAAAGTCGTCTGATTATTCAAAGCTGCAGCTTTGACGTACCAGCTGCTGTCATCATGTCCGATTTCATAGGATTAGAAAGGAATTTTGTAGAAGCTATAATTTTCTATAATTCATGCCGAGTACCTAGCTTAACATCCTCTCCAGCGTATAATAAAGAGAAAAGAGCTGGAACGTAAACGTGTCCAATGACTGGCGTATTCTCTCAAACTGTCGCAATCATCTCTACTTTTCGAGGCAAAGTACAATCAGATTCACCAGACACCACGTGGACCCGTGATCGTTTGTACGTTTATTAAACCAAGCTTCCATCGCATTTCGAATGGCTACCGATAGCATCCACGCAACGTCAAAACCTGTTCCAGAGTATCACTTTCATTGTGGTACTTCTGTGCGCAATGCCATCGAATGTCTGCTCCAAAATGACTCGGAAAGCGCGCTTGTGTATGCCTTGGTTCACGATCCAGAATTCCGGCTCGCTTTTGCCATTCTAAAGGTTTGTGCTCTATTTTACCGAATAAACCCTTTTAACTCAGCTAATCGGCGTGCAGGTACCAGCAGAAGACAAAGATCATGATGTCATTATAAAAGCACTCGTCCACATTTTTGAGCCGTACGAAGAAGAATTTCATCGATTCATGCGAGCGTTGTTGGTCAAAGAAATGGTGGAGACGAAAAACTGGAATGATCTTTTTCGAGCGAAATCAGCGGTCACAGTGGTATGTCCCAATCACCCTTGAGACTCATCGTGCTTATTGATGACCATTGCTTGTGAATAGCTTGTACGGGAATACACATACCAAGCCGGAAACTCATTTTTGTACCAAGCACTCCACTCCAGTATCGGGGCTCTATGGGACGTTCAGGCTGTTTCATTCGAAGTAAACCCTCATCTGGTGATAAATGAAGTCCAACGCGATAATAAGGAGAACGCCAACAATCGTCAGTACTTGGAAGAAGTACTCCGCAAGAATCGACGACAACTCCATCGTCATGCTCAGCAAACTTTCGACAAAATTCTCGCAGCAGCTTCTTGCTTCCCACCTGCCATTGCTAAACTCTACAACATTCTGCATCAAGAAATGATGCGGATCATGCTGGAAGAACGGAAGCGATCGCTGAGTACTATAGCGAATGGCAAACGATCCGACTCGGTCACTTCTAATGAAGACGCCGACGATACTAACGACGAATCGAGCAGTGGAAGACGTCGTGTACTATCGATTGATGTACCAGAACGAAGATCGTTTAGTGATCGAACATTCTCTTTCTCTGATTGTGAGTTTCTGATCACTGAAGAAGACGCACAAGATGAAGTGATGATTCATCTTGGAGGCTTTGTGTTCTTACGCTACATTTGTCCAGCGTTATTGATGCCACACAAGTTTGACCTGACACCGGAAAAACAGCTTCCATCCAAGCCAATGCGACGAAATCTCGTCCTGATCGCAAAGATCCTGCAGTCGTTGGCGAGTGCAGTGGAATATGCCGCTCACGAGTCGTACATGTTGCCATTCAACGCGTTTCTATCAGCTAACCGAAGCCGATTGATCCAGTTTTACCATGATGTGCTCAGTATTGCAAAGGAGAAAACATCCAACAAGGAGAAAGACAAGTTTGGCTGGAATCGATCAAGCATGTGTAGCAACACGAGCACGGTCGACGATGACTTTGAAGAAACGACCGTAGACGTCGATCTGATCACTTGCTTTCGAGCGAGTATATCCAAAAGCCTTGATGATATCGCTAGGGATATGGAGCAAGAGCATATCAAACTCGAAGATCAGCGCAGAAGAGCTGTTGGTGCACCAGTGACGAGTATAATAGCACAGCGACAGATGCGTCAGCGCCGTGCAAGGAAATATGGAGACGGGGAGGTACATGTGAAGGAGATTGATCCAGATGAAGGACTTAACAACGCATTACCTTCCTCATCCAAGTCTTTCGGGGTTCAAGATCTGGAACAATTGGTCCAGCATCAAAAGAAATACGAAGCCAAGGTGAAAGCCAATTTCAAGCCATCCAGAGAAGGTCTTGAATTGCTACTCAATGTGAACGATGAGCAGCAAGGGAATGAATGGAAACGATACAAGACGCACAAAACTGCGATCCAAGTCTTCCGGAGAACTCCAGCCGCGCACGGATTCGTTGAAATGAAAGCATGCATCATCATCAAAGCCTCCTCACACCAAGTATTCCGATATCTACGCTCATTGGAAAGCATGACAGAATGGGATGGTCGTGCCTCTAACATTGAGAAGGTCGAGCCTGTGAGCAGTTCTTCAGTGCTTTTGTATCGCTCGCATTCCAAATTCTCTTTATGGCCTTCGTGGCTAGTGAAGCCGAGAGATTCATGCGATCTACACACATTTGTCGCTGATACTGGTCGACCTCAAACCTTTGCTGTGGTCATGGAATCCGTCCCGAATCCTGATTATCCCGAGCTCAAAGGCGTCGTACGCATGTCTTACGCAACAGGTGGGCTCTTGATGGAGTCATGCACCGGTACCTTGGACTCTTGTGCGGCTCCACGCCCCACTCATCACATTGACCTCGATGAAGTGCTGGAGCAGTTTGAGCAAGAACCTGCAAATAACAACAGCCACTACCGAAATAGCATCTTGGACAGCCTACTTCCTCCATGCGAAGAAGAGGTGACGCCGACAACGCGCCTCACGTGTGTCGTTCGTGCGGATTTCAAGGTAAGAACCCATCGACTTTTATGAGTGTGTTTTGATTCTAAAGTATCTATCTGTCATGTAGGGCTCACTTCCAAGGTCACTTGCTGAAGGAATATGCTATCGCCAAGTACTGAGTGTCGAGTCTATAAAGAAGCACGTAGAAGCCGAATTGAGTCACTTACGCTCGCAGTGGGTATAGACGCTTGCTGCATGTATTGTATCTCTTTCATGGCGCCATATTTACACCGACGGACATTTTATATTGAGAATCTAATCAAAGTTTAGTAAAGTACAAGTCAGTAAAATATAAAGCGTGCTGTCCATTGTTTCATCGAGTCACAGTTTTCTGGCAGATACGAAGCAGCAGCTCAAACAATGGATACTATAGGGTATCCATCACGTATAACTCTGCCGAGACGTTCGTGTTAGAAGGATTATGGCAAGTTCAGGCCGAAGCATGTTGGGTGGGGGAGCTATTAGACCGAGCAAAGGATAGGATGACTTTTTTCTTGATAAGAATAATGGTCCAGTGTTGCGTACATGGCTTTGCAGATGGTATATGATGTGGCGTCATGAGTGTAATTGACACTGGCTACTCGGCAAATCTATAGTGAGTTGTGTCAATAAAGACGAAGGTATCGATTAGTTGCTTTAAATATCATCAATCTGATCATTGGAGCACTGGGGAAGTATTACACTCGAGATCGTGGGCATGTAGTTCACTAAAGTTCTCCTCCCGCAAGCCCTGAAAGCGACCCAAAAGCACATCAACAACTCTGCATTGTGCGATAAGTTTATGTGGAAGGCTAACATTGACGCTAGCAGTTGGCGTTGATGATCTGACTCGACGATTTATAAGCGCTACGCTATGTAATTCCCCCTGAGGTATAAGTGGGCAGATCTCTCATCAACCTTTACGAGAAAATTTGGACTAAGCGTGATCAACTGCACATTATATCTGCTAGATAAGATATGGCTTGGCTAAAAGATTGGCCAACACGAAGAAACTCCTCATGAGACCACGGCTGAGAGGAGTTGAAGCATCAATAGCGTCAAGCACTAAGCACATGACCTGGTTACAGTCTCTTCTTAGACATTCGGGGATACACAGCATTGCAGTCTTGATTTGGTGCCTTCAACAGTTCCATTTTAAGCATACTTCCACGGGCCGCGAATGTACGCAAATACCTCAATGTTGCTACGAGTATTTTAAAGCGTCAAAAATGGCACAATGCCATCGTCGGTTGAGAGCCAACTTATTCTGAGAAATCTTACGCAATACATCCGCTCCAAAGCTGAGAGTGGTGTCTCAATAGAAGAAGTCTTCCATGATATCCAGTGCGGTCACTCAAATCTCTTGGGAAGTGATGATTTCCATTATTTTTTGCGAGAAACAGGAATCTTAAAGCGCCCTCATTTAGACCAGTCGAACGGCTACTCCCATCAGCAAAAAGAAGCGCTAGCATGCAAACAAACCATCGTACTAAGACACTGTATGTCGCTCATTTCTGGACGTCAATCGCCAACAATCACGATGAAAGAATTCTGCTCGTTTTTCGCTCGCCAATTGCGATCAAAAAAGACCCCTATATCTGACGATAAAATCCAACATTCAAGTACACCAAGCTGTTCTCCAGAAAATAGGAGAGCGAGTGTGATACGGAAAAGAAAGCCTACTTTGATCGCGCCTCTCGAATCGCCATCTAGGCTTGAAGAAAAAAAGGCGAATAAATCGGTCTGCGAATTGAAAATACCGCCTCAAGAGCTACCTGCTACCTCCCAGCCAGAATTCATCCGCCCGAATGCACTGTCAAAATCAGACTTTGCATGGAGATTGTTCCACGTAGACTCCAAGACAGTCATACCCTTTGCAATTCTCCAAATTGATGACATAATGCAACGAAGGAGCGCAGAAACGTCACATATACACAGCGAAAGGAATAATCTCGGGACCACCCCAATCAGCAGACAAAAGTATGAGTATCGCTTCACAATTTACATAGGCGTATGTCAAACAATCGACTCCTTGAAATCGTTTCTCGTTCCGCTCTTGACGCAGTTTCCCGATGGAAAAATTCTCATTTGTGGCTTTCCCACCCAGACAGACCAATCCTTGCCTGCTGTGACTGAGGATCTACTCGCGTCATGGTATGCTAAACTGCTTGCCCACCTCATGAGCACTTCGAGAGAGTGGCTGGTTCAGCCCAAAGACGGATTCGGTCAAGTCAATCAATACTTGATAGGATTCGGCTTGGGCGCTGCAGTTGCAATTGCTATTCTTACCGATGTCAATATCAAAAGAAATCCATCGATTCGCGTCTTCGCCGGAACTTTGAGTGCGGTTATGGTCGTAAATGGGATCCTCGAAATGAATTACTCGAAACAAGTTGATTTGAGGTCCAAACCAGCATCAGGCACCCCGCATACTCACACAACGCAAGCAAATATTAAAGAACCCCAGTCCGCACTGAGAGAATTGCTCCTATCGAATTTGACCTCTCCGGACTGGATTACGTGTCTAGATCATCTTCAGTTGCCAAACTTCCAGTCGTGGCCGCTCTTCCTTCCGCTTATCATTGTGCACGGTGAAAGGAATCTCATTGTTCAGCCGGAGGCAGTGCATACTCTTCTAAAAAAGCTCAGATACAATGAATCAGAGTTCAACACGTGCATTTCGAAAGCCTGGAGAATGTCCAAGCTGCGTGAACATGCAGATATGCCTCTTGTAGAGCTATTTCTTCATATTGCATGGCTTCCATGCGGTCATAATGCGCTCGAAGAATGTCCAAATGAAATGTATGATCTCTTTGTCAAGCTCATACTCCTAGATAAAGAGCAAATATATCAAGAGGGGGACACAGACCACGAAGAAGATTCCTCCATTACGGAGAGCAAAGACGCGGACATGCTGGATACCGTCTTGGAGCCTCTTGTCGCTGCTTTGATGCAGAGAAACGGAATCAAATGGGTGCAACAAGAACTGTACAATCGAGGCGCCGAGGGAAGAGGCTCAACCAACACTATCCTTATGATGTATCAGCGGGTGCTGAGGATAGAAGAGCAATCTCGGCGGTCTATTGAAGCCAAAGAAGCGATGCGCTCTGAAAGATGTTTACAGCGAGAAGCTAACCGAGCGTTGCGCCTGGAGGAAGCAACCATGCGAGTTGAATTGGAGAAACGTCTTGAGGCTGAGAAGAATCGCAAGCAATTCCAATCGGATGTGAATGCCATGCGGGCAACTATCAATGCAAGAACAATGCAGCAACGACTACAAATTGAGAGAGAGGCGATACTGATCGAAGACGCAATGGCAACGCGAATGCGCCGTGAATGGCTGATTGATGATCGCCGAAAAGCTTCGAATGTGATTGCATTGGCTCATATGAGAGAAATCCAATTGGAAAGAGTCCAGAGGCGAAGCAAAGCAATAGCATTGGAAAATGAGAAGAGTATTCTTGCACTTCAGCAGACACAGCGAAGGTCCTTGCTCGAAGCTCAAATTTCCTATCACAAGCGCCATAGGGAGCTCGATATGGTGATCATACCAGACACTCCGAATACTTTTGATTGTATCCTTGACCTACAAGCCCTAGTACTACGTGCTGATGCGCTGATCGAAGCTTTAGATTTCTTCCAGGACGCCATACAAAAGCAAGCCTTCTTGAAGACGCAAGCCATCAAAAGCCTCAACCTACTCCAAACCCAAGTACCAAGGTTTTCCGAAGCGAAGAAAACAATTGAGATATGCTCGTTCCAAATGAAGATTCAGCTGAAGGAGAAAAAGCTCTCTTTGATCACTCTGCTCTTGAAGGAGGCTAATGTCGCTCTCACCAAAACCAAACATGAAGCAGATATGATGCCAATTTATCTGAAACAAGGAATGAAATTGTGCGATTCCACGATATTAAGCTTGCGAAGCGATTACAGCAATCTTGAGAATGAGAGCGTCAACCTTTCGCTCCGCAAGGACGCTATAAACGCGAAGATTGATATGCTTGAAGATGAGTATCAGCGTTGTTTGCAATCAGATGCAACGTTTTATGATTCATTCACACAAAGTCATGGTGTATGCCAACGCTTTGGTCGTCGAGCATTGCTCAAGAAGCTGAGAATTGAGATTGAGATTGAAAAAGGTCTTTTGTACGACCTCAATAAGACGGACGCATTCCAAAAAAATCAACAAACAGAGAAGGAGAAGCAGATTGACACGTGGCGTGCTCATTTGACGCGTCTGGAAGAATGTGTGGGCAAAGTTCGGAAGCGCTTGAGCCCTTTACATCCTCCTGAAATTATAAAGAACGATAGAGAAAGCAATCCTGGACGATATGGTGGAAGCCTGGCAGAACAAGTTCGTTGCAAGCCACATGCAAATCGAAGCCTCGAGGAGAGACAATGGCTGGCATTGGATTACAAGCTCCATCCAGCTTTCTACCGTGGCCTTATGGATTCAGCTTTGCTTGAGCTTTTAGATCACCATGAAGACTACGCGTTTGATACCTTTGGGCTCACATTATCTCTACACGAGCTGAAAAGAATAGCATCGCTTCCATCACCGGTGAATCTTGCGACGGCATTTCTCAAGTGTCCACAAGAGCTCCAAGCATATCGTTTACTTCACACATATACGTACGAAGACGGAGATGCTCACTACGCGGAAGAAGATCTCGCATTCAACGTTTCTTGCTCGAATCGTCCAGCTATCCGTGTAGCGAGGTCCCTTGAAATGCTGGAACGATTACTAAAGGAGAAAGTTGATAATCCGAATGCTATGGCTGCTGGTCAACGAGTCGTTTATTCGAGACGTGTCACTAAAGTGACATTGCTGGAGTGCACAAACGAACTTGAGCCGCGACAGATTGTCACTCACAGTTTTGAGCTTCCCTCTGAAGAAAGCTTTAATGCAACATTGGACCTCACTGTATCACTCTCGTTCCATGGGTACTTTGCGAAAGATGCTCATCAGAATGGCAGAGTCGCGACTGTATTGCAAGTGATTCCTGGTGAGGGGAGGAGAACTGATGCATATCAGGGCAGAATGGATGAGCCGATTGATATTGGGAAATGCTTGACAGAAAGCATAACTCTATGTACGTCCAAGACAATAGGAAAGCTCCTCATTCTACACGACCCCATCACCAAGCCGCTGCATGATGCGAAGGGAACCATCTATCAGGTTGTTGTAGGAGCACCAGTGCCTACAACCTACTCGATCAAAATCGAGGCCACTCAAGCTCCTTATCTCGATGATGCGCTGGTACTGGAGAAAGAAGCTGCGCTTGCTATGCAGAATCAGAGTCCGCTTTTGTGTGAATCAATTAAAGAACTCGTGGTAAGTGTCATGTTGATCAGACGTAAACTGGATGCTGCGAAGAAGCTTCTATTATCGAGTAGACAGGAGGTTCTCGCTTCAGAATTGGCCGCGTTGAAGGAGCAGGAGGCTGATGATGGTTGTGATGCCCGAATGAGCAAACTCAAAGCGACTCAGCTGGATATTACATTCACAAAAGCATGCTTTCTGTACACAAAGAGAGAAAATCAAGTAAGAGAATATCAAGAGCTTATGCACAGTGAAATGTGTAAGCTTGCTCAATTGCTTCTCCAAAGAGAGGCTGCAGAGCGTGCTTTACTCGAATTCCAGCTGTATCTTCCATCTATAGAAGCTCTATTGAACGGGGATGGTGTCTTGAGAGGCTCCCAATGTTACGATAACGCAGAATTGGACACAACGAATCTCTCGTGTGAAGAAAATTCCATCCGTGAAAATCCGGCCACTACAGAGACCCTGAGACGTAAATACGAACACGCACACAAGCGACTTGTTGATAAACTTGACAGAGATGAAGTCGCGTCACTACCTCTTCAACATTCAAAATCAGGAGAATTTGAGCCTCGAATAACTCAGTCACTGGACATGGAGCTCATAAAGCTTCTAGAGGTTCAATTGCGTCGCCACAAGGAGGACCCGACCTTCGATCCACTCGATTGGGAGACTACCAATGTATCGGCTGATTCAAGCATAAAGCTCCAGGTCGACTCACGATGTCGGGATCTGTACCGCGAGATTCAGCGCTGTAACGAGGACAAAGGGCCCGGATTTATTGACTCTAAGATATTACATGATACAACACAGCGCTTCCCAGTCGATATACTGCGAGATGATTTGGAGAAAGAATTGAGTCAGCTGATACAGCTGCAGCTTCAAAGCGATGAGGAAGAACAGCTGAAAGTCTTTTTGCGGTCTCTGAAGCATAATGCCAAATCGCTTAAAGGCATAGCTCAAATCCCTTCATCTTCTGTGATGCCTTCTATCTCAGATACAGTCAACCAAGGGACTCGACCTCATGCTGATGAAAACTCGAGTCGGACGAGTACAGCCCTCAACAGGACGAAAAAGACGCGTCAGATTGTCTCCACTTCTCTCAATGAAAAGAGATACGGCTGTGTTGCCTGTCAGAAGGCTACATGTCAATGGAAGGCCTACATGGCCGATTCGAAAGCTTCCATAAGCCTCCGGCTAAAGACTCTCAGAGACGAAGTGAATCGCGTTCTTCCGCTTGAAAAAAACTTTATCGTTTCATCGCTTCTTTGCCCCACTGCGATAAGACAATATTCTCGACGTGAAAAAGCCTCAGATCAGCCAGAGAAGTATAGCGCCTCAATGCGTACGTGCGATCTGATTGTGGAGCTCCAAGCTGAGATCAAAGTACTGGAAAAACATCTTCTCCTGCACGAAATCGACAGCGAATTCCATGCAAGTTTTCAGCCAAGACACGACGAAACCACAGGACAGAAAAGCATCTTTTATGTAACGCGTGCATTGCATGGATTCCCTCAAGCCCAAGAAGAGAAAACAGCTCAAAAAGCGCTCGATCGCGAGCATTCAGTCTTAGCGGCTTCATTGACCACACATGAGGTTCTCGAGGACATTCTTCAGGATATGCTGGATGGCTGGATCTTTGGTGAATACAACCAGCAATCTGCTCTCGGCCTTACTTCCCTTGCAGATGCTCAAATCCCATTCAGTCTGGTGGATCTACGGCATTCCTCACCCAGGAGTCACAGCGTTCTGCC
Organism: Albugo laibachii; assembly: GCA_902706625.1. Taxonomy (NCBI): domain Eukaryota; phylum Oomycota; class Peronosporomycetes; order Albuginales; family Albuginaceae; genus Albugo; species Albugo laibachii. Next base: position 41,852 of record CACSLJ010000077.1, read on the forward strand.
CGAAGTATCCGAGGAGGCCTTGCCTCTTTCTTCACCTCAGATTTCGAGAGAGTGGGTCCCGAAGGAATGGGAAGCGATGAAGGGACCCTCACCTATGAAATTGGCGCATGCAGGATCTCAACGGGAGAAAACACTCTATGAGATAGAGCAGAATCTCAAGTTTGGGCTCTTTTACCTCGTGTTTATGCGCTTTCGGGCTGTCGCTCTACTGAGCAAGCAGAAGCGATTATGGACGGATCCTTCTCCATCTCGAAAAGCGTTGAAGAACGGACGCGAACGCGAAGAAATAAGGGATTCGAGAAACGCAAAGCTACAAACGAAGCGTAAAGCTGCACATCGCGCTCGCCTTATCGCCGAAACGCGTCAAGCAAAGCGCGAATTATGCGCAGTAAAATGCATACAACGCGCATATCGCAAGCATTGCGGTCAATCCTGAATTAATACTCTCTATCGCAGCACTATAGTCACAAATAAAGCAACATCAAGGCGATGGACGCTATCGTATCGGCCAAGAAACCTGCATGGAGCTCAGACTACAATACATTGCTCAATACTAGCCCCTCATGGGTCATGGACATCGCGTTGGATCAACCAGCTACGTGTGGGGTTATGTGCTCGTGCTGGCAGCCGCGACCTTCTTCATCATCAGCATGCAAGTGAAACCCGTATCGCTAAATCTGTAACACCGCTCTGATATCCTTGACGCAGGTACCTCATGATATTTTCCAAGTTATTTTGGTGGTGGGATAGCAATGATTTAATGTCTGCGAATCAGTCGCCTCTCATCCAAGCAATCGAGCGCGATATATATTACTGTTACCTCCTCCCGCTGACCATACCTATAACGATCATTGCTTGTTATGCGAATTGGGCGGGACTCAAATTCTTTCGCCATAACTAGCAATTCAGACGCTCGATAGAAAACTATTATCTGCATACTAACTAATCGATACGAGGTACCTGCCCGTTGGTCCACTCGACCGAGGCTGTAGACCATCGGGTTCGAATCACACCATCGAGCGCGCTTTCTCCTGGTTTCCCGCAGTGGACCATACTCTGATGCTTCAAAGGCACAGCCTGGCCGATGAAATCTTGCACGAGATCAAATTTCACGGTGCATTCATTCAGTCCTGTGGAATTTGTATTCGAATCTGTCTTCCATCCGTTGTAGTGATACAATTGGAAGGAACTTGCAACTGTCGCAACCTCTTCTGGTGCAGACTCAGCGACTGGGAAGGATTCCTCGATCGCGCCATTAATTCCAGCGTCGAATTGCGCCTGTAACTCGCGAGCAAGTTGAGAATCGGATCGTTCTCGAGGTGTTGTCGAGGAAGACGTGTCATCCAAAGCCTTGTTCAAGTCACCAGTGTGCATCAGAACGGAAATTACCTTCCAGAATTCATCCCACACAATGATTCCGGCTCCTGCTAATTCCAACCGATTCTGAAGACGAGACATTGCCACCATATCTTTGCGGATTGCTTCCGGTACATGAAGCGTTTCCAAAAGATTTGGTAGCTTGGTCACATCTACAAAGCCAGTTTCCATGGAATCGAATGACTGAAAAGTACGACGAATACGTTCGAATAGAATTTGTGACTCGGAAGCATTACAAATGGATTCGTCCAAGCCAAAAAGAATAGTAAAGTGGGAGGAGCTTCCAACAACCCAGATAGGATATCGTGGACATTTGTAGTAACTTCCAACTTCGCAATACCGCAAAGCCTCCAGTTGCGTCAAGTACCCGATTCTAGCTCGTTCTGATACTCCACGCAACGACATTCCTGAATCTCCAAGCGGAATGGACCCATCAAACACATTCGAAGTCGCCTTTCCGGTCAACAACAGATTCACCAATTCTTGCGTGCAGTGTCCGTACGTTCCGGTCAGTGTGCTTTGTGGATCATCCATCTCTCTACGTATTTGCTCGATTCCTTTTGTCAGAATGACACTGTAAATAAAATGCACAACTCCTCGAGGAGCTGTGAATACTTGAATATGTGATGAAAGCACACTTTGAGCTGTTTCAGCAGGTAACGAAATGACAGCGATTGTATTTCCTCCACATTGATCGGGAACAGCTATTTGTATTGTAGCAGTTGCACTTTCCTTTGCGCACCGCCCTAAAATGGAAGTTAACGCAGAGACCAGAAGCTTTTGGCGGCTTTCGGAGGAAAATGTGGAGCTCAACGACACAAGGGCTTCTTCCTGTGATACACTATCACTATTTGCGCGCTGTAGGAAGAGAAAACTGCACAATATCTCAGCTTGTACAGCCGCCAAGACACCGCAAGGCCCTCCGTGAGTCTGTAGCAGTCCTAAGGAAAAGAATATATCATTCCGTGCGGCCGATTCCAATATTTCTGCTGTATAGACGAGTCCTTGTTGATACCATCTAGTGTAATCTTCATTTTGTGCCTCAGCGTTTACTTGGTTTGGCCACAATAAGCGATCCAATTCAGCCAATTTCGTAGCAGATAAAGGCGCTTTTGATTCCATTTTCATTATGGCACTCGGTTGATTCGCTAAAAACATTTCTGTTTGGCCAATTAACCACTTACAAATTCTCAACTTGAAAGTAATGGAGACGGAGGATTATGAAGATGGCGAGATTTTGGAGGACAATCACGCTCCAATATTGCTTCCTCAAGCCGCAAAACTAGATCCATCATCAAAAACCCCTTCATCACAACCAGATACAAGCGCTCCTGTGATCAAGAAGACCGCACATCGCGAGCATATCCCGAGACAAAATTGGCATCCAAGAGCTCCTCGCACCCACCCATTCAACGATGCAGCGATGCTACATTCCAGGAAACGACCACATCCGCCACACAAGAATAATGAGAATCACGTCAAAGAACCACCTAAATTGCCTCTGGAGGAAGCGTACTGTCAGGAAATGATCCTTCGATGTCCGCGTCAAGTGGTTTCCAGCCGCGTTCTCCTCGATTTCGCCTATTGGATGCAGTGGGGAAGCCGTAAGAATCGAATTCGACGTGTACTGATCCATGAGGTGCAAGAAATGATACTGTCAGCGATGCAGGGTTTAGACTCAGCGACTGCACTCAGTCCTTACCTCGCACCTCCGTGCAATCCATGGAATTCTCGACCCAAAAAAGTCTGTATCATCCTCCTGTGTAACTTCCATCCGGCTATTTTACAGAAATATCTCGCTACATTCAAGTTTTTTGAGCAGAGCACAAGTCTTCCGTGCAATTTTGTCAAGTCAGCGCATCTCCAACATGGAGAAAACGTTCTCCCGGAAATGTTATTCAAGTATCCGAAGCCTTCTGTCGACACAGCGTACGTGATCTCTACCTGCTAAATGCCGGTTACTGATAATTTGTGAGTTGCTAGGAATCTCTCTTCTGATGAGCTATTTCGTGGTCACGAACTTACATTTCTTATTCAGCATTCTTTTGGATGGAATGATGAGCTCATACTTCAGTCAACGGGGACTTTCTTTCAACGTAATCAACCGCAGGGGGGTAGGTGGGAGCTGGATGGAGACTTACTCCACCTGAAGTGGCGATCCAAGATCCCGAAATCGAAAGAGGTTGACGAAGCAGAGAAAGAGAAAGTGCTTGACGCAACGTCTGACGAAGATTCCTTCATTCTCGATGTTCTTGTGTGTGAGGACACGACTATGCACTACTTCAGCACCGATGCAGTCACTGATCAGACGTACGCACGCAGCGTTCCGCATCACTTAAAGGTCAAACGACGACGTCAAGGAAGCACTGATACTCCACGAAGTATTCGCCTCTCGCTAGTCAAAGCTGTCAAAGTGGATCACTCCAATGACCAGATCAAAGGCGTTCATAACTCGACAAAACAAGATTTGCTGGAAGGTGGGACGGAGAAGGAAAGCAAACAATTTGATTACTATGTGCTTTCATCTGCAGAACTCGAGCAGCACGGATTCCCGATCGATATAAAAACTGAACAAGAAGCTCTCCAGGTCGCTAGTGGGGGCTCCACACGCGATCGATTTGTTCAGACGAAGCCGCGAGCCGAGTCTTCTCCGTGTGGGAAAGTGTATGCTCTCGACTGTGAAATGTGTGAGACGGATCTCGGCATGGAACTCACTCGAGTCACAGTGGTCGACGTAGATGGAGTCGTTGTGTACGATGAGCTGGTCCGTCCGCAAAGCACAATTATTAACTATCACACCGAACACAGCGGGATCACTGGCGAGATGCTGGAATCTGTCAAGACAACAGTGGCCGACGTACAAGTTCATTTCTTGGCCGAACTGTTTGCGAGCGATACGATTCTTGTTGGACACTCACTGACAAGCGATTTGAGAGCACTACGTCTCGTTCATCTTTGCGTCGCCGACACAGCCATTCTATTCCCGCACGCTCGAGGATTCCCATTCAAAACCTCACTCAAATACTTGGCCAAGACGTTTTTACATCGCGACATTCAGACACAGACAGAGTCGGGTCATGATTCAGCAGAAGATGCTGTCACTGCCATGGAGCTGCTGAAGCTTAAGATCCTTAATGGACCGTACTATGGTGTCCCGGATCTGTCTCAGTCTGTCGCGTACGATTCTCTGGTCGGAAAGCTCTCCAAAGCTCAGAAACGCGGCGCCTTTTTCCATCTCGAGTTGCCTCGGATCGATACTCAAGGTCAATTGTGCGACGTGGAAGACGAGAAGCCTTGGCAAAGCTACTCGAACGGCCAATTACGCAAGAAACTGCATAGTCCTTTCCGAATGGCACAAGCAGAGCTCACGAATGGCGACTCGAGAGACTCGATCGTACAGGCAAGTAAATGCCAGTCATTTACGGAAATGCGAGAATTACTGACGACTGCGAGTGTCAACGACTCTGCGGATCTGTGTTGGGTCGAGATAGAAGCTCCAGGTGGCCCGAAAAGTATCAATGACTTTATTTCCTCGCATGAAAAATGGATGGAAGCTCAGCGATCGCTGTACTCTCTGGTCGATGAAAATCTCGAAAGCCTTGTCGCTTCACTCAAAGGGATTGACACGCTTTTCGTCGTCATTCCACAAAGCGATCCGGCCATTCTCCGCTATCTTAAAGGATTGAGGACGCAATCGCGCTGGAAAGATGGAAATCTTGCTAGTGCCAACCCTGGAACCACGCTGCAAATTGGATGGAGCGAAGACCAACAGGACGCACTAGAAGACGCTCAGAGCGGAATGGTGGATAGCTGTTTATTTTTGCGCCAAGTTTAGATAGAAATACAAAATGTGGACGAAAGCCACTATTCCGAGTCTTCTTCGACCGTTCTCCTTTTCTTGGGCGCTTGGCGAACAATCATCTCTTCTTCAACGTCGTCGTCACTATCTTGATCTCCGTCGTCAGCGTCCTCTTCCTCATCTTCATCGCTCTCTGACTTGGCTCGATCGCGTCTTCGAGCTTCTCCAGCACGACGATACTCATTGAAACCATCGCCATTGAATGAAGCTCGACGCTGTGATCCTGCCTTTCGAGTCGATCCTTTTCGGCTCTTACCGCTTCCAGATTGCTCACTGGTCGATCCGACATGATCTGCTTCCTCTTCATCGTCCTCGTCATCTTCAAAACCTTCCTCCAAGAAAGATGCATCCATCCGTGCGGCTCGCCCACGATCGTACTCAAAGGTCTGTCGAGCTTTCTTTCGGTGTTGTAATCGGAGTCGATCTTCATTGATCTTGGCACGCTGCTCCTGCTCTCGCGAAGCATCCAGCTCGGAGACGTACTCCTTCAGCTTTTGTACGCCTTTGTTGTGCTTGGCGCGCATGGACATTGTCAAACTCTTGTGCGATTTGCTCGATGTTGTCATGGGCCGAATCGTGAGCTTTTCGTCGAGACGTCCATGACATTCCAGGACGGTTTTCTGGCCGGTAGCGTTGTCTTCGACTTTATTGTTCTGAAAAGCTTTTTCATTCAATGAAACTTCGTTGACAAATAAAAAGGAATTGGCGATCTTCTGACGCGCTAAATAGAGAGCTTCTCTGCCCACAAAAAGCGTCAGTGTTCCATCTTCCCATCGCACTACTTTGCTGTTCGTTTCCCTCAGCGGATGATGAGTAATTGGGTCCATAACGAGAGCTCCTTTTTCATCGCGGCGATATCTGCCCAAATAACATATCAGAAATGATACAAAATGATTGCGTTATGTAGCATGACGCACCGCCATCGAACGTAATTGCGATACAAAGTTTCGTCCGTTGGATTGATCATTTCTTCTTGAATGGATTCTTCGGTGTATGGTTCTGGTATCAGACGTAGTATGTTGGGCATTTTCGTGACAAAACACTTTGCAGTGCTGGAAGGCTTGGGCGTTCGTGGAAGCCATAGTTGATTGGAATGAGAATGGAAATCGTCCGATGGATCATTCGACAATCCCGAACGAAGTTGCGCTCGAACCGGTGACTCTTTAATGCCGCTAATAGTTGGGATTTAGATGAGAAATATTAAAGTGAGTATAACGTACGAAGCTTTGAATTCTTCTTCTTCCGAGTCGTAATCGGACCCGAACAGGTCTTTCATCTCTTTGTCTTTGCCTTCTTCCCCTTCATCACTTGAGATCTTATCATCCCCTACCTTTTCACTTTCATTATTTTCTGCGGTTGGCGCATTGTCAGCCTCTTTCGAATCCTTTATTGGTCCTTGTGTCGCCCATTCTTCATCACTACTGCCACTTTGATCACCGCCATTAGAAGATAAGGAGGAAGGCATCACACGAGATGCTGCACAGAGACTTTCCGGGTAAATACGACGAGAGGTACCGTCATACGTATAATTAAGTACGATCCACCCGCTAACAATGGCGGAACCCGATGAGCTATTCACACTGAAGAATCAGTTTTGGGTGGGAAACTACCGCAATGCAATCAGTGAAGCCAGCATGTTGACTCATTTAGATGGCGCTATGAAAATAGAGCGTGATGTATACGTTTATCGCGCTTATCTTGGTCTATCCGAGTATGATCATGTCTTGGAATCCATTTCAGATAATCCGAATACACCAATCGCATTGAGCGCAGTAAAGCTCCTTGCAATGTACTGCACAGGGGGAGACAAAGAGATAGTGATTCTGACGCTAAAGGAATGGCTCTCAGAGGGAAACAGCAGCGAGAATCCATATCTTTTGCTGATTGCGGGGATCATCTACATGCAGGAGGGCAAGTTGTCGGATGCGTTATCGGCACTCCACAGAGGAAATTCTCTGGAACACATGCTCTGTGTTTTCCAGCTTTATGCGCGCGTCAACCGTTTGGATCTAGCGCTAAAAACAGTGCAAGACATGAAGCAGATTGAAGAAGACTCAACGTGCACGCAGTTGGCTCAGGCTTGGTATTGGGTTCTAAAGGGAGGAGAGAGCGCCGACGAAGCAGCTCTTTTGTTCCAAGAGCTTACAGATCGGTTCGGGAAGACTTGCTTACTGCTCAATGGCGGAGCAGTGGCATTCATGGCATTGAGAAATTACGTCGAAGCAGAGCGCTTATTGTTGGAGGCTTACTCCAAAGAGTCTCATAATCAAGACACGTTGACGAATTTGATTGTGGTGTCAACGCATTTGAAGAAGTCACATACGCAGTATATTGGCGAGTTACAGAAAGTTGCGCCGATAAACGCGTGGCTGAGTAATTTGTCGAGGATGGAGCAAGAGTATCTCACCGCAGCTTCCTCTTTTGCCTGAGAAGATGACCACGATTGTTTTCCTATTTTCAAGACGCAAGTTCTTTATTCATAAACTTTCTTTTCGCAAATAACATCCACCATTTACTGCGCTTATTATCTGGATAAACAATTTCTGGTAACCGAGCAGCGATGGCTTCTCGTAGTTGTTTGAGATAGCTGCGGATGGTTTCTGCGATGACCTGACGTTAGCGACTATCTCTGTAACCTGACGGAAGCAAATTCACCTGCTTCGTTCGAGTTGGATGGAGCCCGAACCATTCCACCGAGCACAAAGCTCGCGTCGCCTGGGATCGCAAATGATTCAACGGCTGTCTGTTGAAGTGTACGAGCCGCTGTATGTCGTCAGCAATGTATCAGCAGCGCGTCTTTCATTCTTACATTGATAACATACCTTCTGTCTTGCTGTGGCATTTTTCGAGCTTCTTAAGACATAGATGAACAAATAGTGTTCCGTACACAAGTACGCGGTCGGCATTGCCTTTAAATGCATAATTTGTGAACAACACGTTGGCCCTAAACAGCTGGATGATCTCATCAGCGATATCTTCTTCTGACTCAGCCGCAGGGGGAGCTGGGCCTCTTGAACGCGTCTTCAACGGGAGGATCGCAAAGCCACACAGTTGCTTGCATTCGACCTCATTGAATGCCGAGTGATATGCGGGCATTTCTCTCCCGTAAATTAATTCCAAAAGTAGTCTAATCTTTTTCTATAAACTACCCTATTGATGGATGTACCGTCAATCACAAATGGGTTCATCAGATGTCAAGGACGAAGAATAGAGTTTCAACGACGTTCAGAGCACAATTCAGCAGGTAACTCGCTGTAGAGATCGTAAAAAGCTCAAATTTTCGTCATGGGTGGGGTATACACTCGAATTCGTAACATTCAATCACTTCGGCCTGGTGATCATATATGCGTGTGGGACTACAGTCGCTGGCCAATTTCATACCAGCATCATGGAATCGTTTGGTGTGCTGGCTCGAATGCCCAGGAAATCCGTGTCTGTCACGTCTGGAGTCCGTTAGAAACAGCACGTGAAGCACAACTTGACTCATGTTTCTGTATATCGACTCTGGAAGAGTTTATGTATAAGCGAAATCCATCCCACTTGAGGCTCGTCGAGTATCATACATCCGGGCTTCGAGAACTGCTATCCCGATGGGGAGAAGTACATCTTTCACCGAGCGATTTACCGGAAGTGGTACTCACTCGATGCAAATTCTTGTTGGGATTAGGAAAAGGAGAGTTTCATATTTTCCGACAAAATTGTGAGCATGCGGCGTACTGGTGTATGACCGGAAAGCAATGGTGCAAACAAAATCTCACGCATGGTAAAGGTCGCATTCCTTTCGAAAACAGTATTTCCAAAGATGAAGTGGAAGCACTCGAAAAACACACGGAAGAAATCAGGAAAATATCGAATATTGTCATACAAAATGTCGTCAAGCTATCGCAGCAACTCGTGTATCTTCGCGTACGCGGGAAATACTACGTCAAGATACTAGAATCAGGACAGCTCGGTATCGTCCCTGAACACGAGAATGATGCTCAAGATTGTGGACGCACTGCTTTCAGATTAACGTGTTATGTTAAAGGCCATAACTCGATCAAGACCAGCTTGTTCCACGAAGCTTCAGGTCGTTGTATGTTCAGTCGATCGACACTGTCGTGTTTCCGTGATCTTCGAATGAAGAAAGCGAATCTATGTCGAGGGACAACTGGTGCGAAATGGGAATACTCCTCGCTAGGATTCCTCGTCAGCATGAATCAACATCGACGATATATTGGAATTGGAAAGCACAACATATTGACCGATGTCAGCATGCGAGGCGATGCCTGCAGAATCGAATTTATACCTTGTTCCGATTCGGAATCCATGGAAACACCCGATATCCATTCCGTCACACGACAGTACAAGTATCAGTCCGCAGTCGAAGGCACTGGGTGTAATGCACAAACGCGCGAAAATGAACAAGCGCATGGGCTCGATGAGCTGCCGGGTCTTTGAACATCATCTTTATAGAAAATAGATTATAGAAACATCCTGGGATTATAGAGGTAGGTGGCCCACTTTCTACTGGCTAGATTTTATCTAATAGACGAGCTTTTCTTTGACCTTTCAAGATGCGTCATCGTCCGCCTGAAGCGAAACGCAATACGAATGGCAATGACAGCGCACAGTCACCCAAACGATTTCACAGTCTACCCATAAAGAAAGACAACAGTGTTCTTCCGCATCCCAAACTTTCCACTTCACCAAAAAACTGCCATCTTCCTGTATTATCACCTCGTTTGCTTGGCAAAGAGTACAATGCAATAAAGTCGCGGTACCACTTCTTGTTGCTTCGTCTCTGCTTGTGTAGCTCAACAGTCTTCGAATAGAAATATAGGCGTAATAAAAAACCATCCAAAGCTTCGCTGTATCGTTCTACCGCTCGGAGAAGGTATTCTTTAGCCGATTTCATCTTTTGGCTCAAGTGACGGAGCCTTTCGGTAGATGAACAAGTGCCCATATCTCATGTTCTAACCGTGGAATCGCCTAACTACTCTGTGATACGTGTACGTATCCGTAAATGAAGCTAGCTGACCATTTTCTGAGTCCTCTTTTGTATTGTGAATGAAGAGCTCTCAAATGGGACAACTCACACTCCATAAAATTGCCCATAGCGATGCTTTAGCAATTCAATTGGAACAATGCTGTCGATATCCTGATGCCGTTGATACAATGGAGCAATCCTGCAAAATGCTGGTGAGAACGACTCCGCAGCATCTCCTTGGGCTGCACTGATGCTGGAATGAGTAGTTTTGCTGCATTGAAAAGTATAGAGATACAGTGATGCTATCAGCGGACGATCTCAAAAGTGTCCTTATCGATTACAATGTCCGATGCGAAAAATTGGTCACTTTATGTATCTCTAGCGCCCAAAAGTATGACGCGGCTGTGGAAAGCTCTGCGTTTTTGGTGAGTCATTTCACGCAGTGCTTCCTCTTTCGTGTCACTCACAATTATGCATCAGTTGCTGAAGAAAGCAGAAGAGTTCACTTCTGTAAATGGCTTTCGATATGAAAAACGACTGCGTCAACGTGTGTGTATCTACTTGTCCTTTGCGATATATTACAAGAAGCGTAGCAAACTTCAAGCGGCCTTGCAAGCTTCGATGAAAGCGGCTCGCATCAACGGAAAGCTCAAACTGCAGGATCAGAATGTGATGGCTCCCTTCACAGTTGCACTGATCCAAGGATATCTAAATGAATCAGCTGATGCACTCAAATCATACGACCAATGCCTTTGTTCGTTAGGAAGTTTGGAGACGACTTTGGTAGATACAAAGGAAGAGAGGAAAAATGTGATATTTAAAGCCGCCACACTTCACAATATGGCAATCGAAGCCTCTAGATTGCGTTTGGCACCACAAACTCAAGAGTACCTAACTCTCGCAAACGAGACCATGAACGTTTCATTCATATCATCCGATCACACAATTTTTATGCGGATCCTGGAAACGCAAGAAACATTGTGTCGAGAATTTCGCTCGTCCATTACACTCGATCCAGAAAATGAAGGCACACCGCGATCGCAACCTCAGCAGATGGAAGCTCAACTTCCGAGGCCGAGTCGGCCGAGAACGCCATCACGTCAGATTGGTGCTGTGGTGCCGAGTCCTAGAGCCACTAGGCGGCTTGTGGGGTCATCATCGAATGAAGAGCAAGGTCGTAATGTTCCCGACTCGACCTCATTAGAAAGTAACGACTTCAGAGAAGATAATTGTATCAAATCTGAGAAATTAGCTGACGAATCCGCTGATTACAAACGAAAGGAGATCAGATCAATGATCAGAGCGGAAGCACTTCGATACAAAGAGTGTAAAAAGGCGATCATGGAGCTTCAGGTAAGAAGAAATAGTTGTGCAAAGCTTGTGGCTTACAGAATCCTGCCTCTTAGACCTTTGGTCGAAGAATTCTGGCAAGAAAAAAAAGAAGTTGGAAGAAAAATATTGGCGCTTTCTCGAGTGAAAATGTTGCGCTTTCACCATCGAAATCGAAGAGCCGAAAGAGCCGAAAGAGTCGTTCGAGATTTATGCGTTCAATACTGGGTTTATCCTGTAGAAAGAAGGCAAAACGTAGACGCTCTCAAACACGCTTCCGAAAGAGTTACAACGATTTAAGCATAATAATCCCAATTGCTTGCGCATTGCTGATGAAAGTGCGAACCCCAAAGCCCGAGAAGTATCGACTTTCGATAAATCAAATGCATCATACATTACCGAAATCTGCAGGAAAAAGCCTTCGACTTTCACTCCGAAGACACTCGCGAAGTCGAATTGTGAACAACTTCAAGCAAAGTTTTGATACTCTGGACGTTGTTGAAGACGATCGTACGGAGGTTATCGCCCAAGCTCTAGAGCAAGAGGATGAGACGACAAATGGGCATGAAGATTTCATTTGTTGGAACCTCTCTACGGGTCATCTGGATGTTGTAGATCAGAGCTCACCTTTGCCCGATGAAATACATACAAATACGATAGAAAGCGATGGTCACCTCATTTTGAGCTCAGCCCCAGCGACTCCAGAAATTATGAATAACGAGAAAGTAGAACCAGCGTCTTTAAAAACAAAAGAGATAATTCAGAAGAACGAGTTTGACGAGGAGATGGGTTTCATCATGAATTTCAAGGACGAAATGATAAAGCGAGTCGTCATACTCAATCAGCTTTCCGACCTCCTCGATGAAGTGGTGAAAAGAATCATAGAAGAAATATCAGAGCCCATCGTTTCAAGAGAATCCATTGTTGAGATCGTCGAGAACAGCGTTTGCACAAACGCCTCTCAATATACAAAAAGTGCTGTGGAAGATGCCTTCGGGATCTCAGTGGCAAAAGGGAATTGTAATTCATCAGATGACTTCTCGATGCTACTTGCTGTAGAGCCAAACTCGAATACGATACGTGATTCTGGCATATTCCAATCTGATACAGAACATACAAATCTGGATATCACCTCCGATGCTGATGCAACGGAAGACAAGATGGAGGTCTCAGTCCGTACTGAGCTCGTCGAGGCGAGCCCGGACAAAAGAGAGCGTATCGACTCTCTGGTAAGGGATAATGCTTTGATTACGGAACAAGTCTCCAATATTGTTATCCAACTCGTCCAATATGCATGTTTCATCGCCCCACTTTTAATGGACATGATTGATTACATTTGCGATAATTTTTTGTCAGAAAAAAGAGCCTTTTGTCCCAGCCTGAGGGATCAGCAAAGACCTGATTCATTCAGAGAAGAGAAATTTGTATATGAATGCGACCCCGAACTCGTCCCGTGCATAATGGACGAAATGCTGTACACCATTTCTTACCCTTTATCGTGCCAGCATTCAACCTGGCCAGCTGGGCCAAATGTCGCGACAACGGAAGACTCTGACGTAAGAATGAAGGAGATAAACTTGATCGATGCTGTTGTATCCTTGTTATTGTTGGAGATGGTGAAGAATGTCGTTATCATACGCTGGGATCCGGAATGTTGTGGCAGTGTACTCGAGGACGTAAGTTCTTTATCCACAGCTGGAAAGGGTGAAGCTATAGAGTCAATCGTGTGTGAAACATCGTACGGTTTGAAGTCAAATCAAATGGATTCTATTACGGAGCTGCTGGATGACTTGCTGTCGCGTACTATTGATGATGCAAAAACGCTGTCAATCCATCACGAGGTCGATAACTTCAACGCGAATGGAAGTTTAAGACCGTCTCCAGTAGTGAGCGAATTCAGTCAAGTGGAACACTTCTCCATGGCTTTACTATGGGATGAAATGTTTACTAGATTACACTTCCACACTCAGGGGAGTGACATAATCGGCAGCTTACTGGAAAAAGTGATAGAGAAAGTTAGCAAAGATGCAACCTCTCCTCACTTACTTTTATCACAAGTGTGTGTGACCGAGCATATCATTCCACCTGATGTAACTTCGCCTACCTCCATTCAGCAAAAATGCGTCATGAGACGGATGAATGAAGTCGATAAGATAGAGCTCGAATCATCGATGCTACCCCATGAGGAGATTCCAAAGCAGACGAGAATCGCAACACGTGGATTGTTTGGAGGAAAAGTCCGAAGAATATCTCAAGAAATTGAAACGTGCAGATATGTTCTTGAACAAACTATAGATCGTGTTTGTAGGCTTGCAGGATCTTCTACTGTTTGTGTGCCAGTCATTCTTGTTCACTCAATTCACTCTCTGGAGGCATGGAAGGACGTTAGTGATGGAAGGAGCGGAGAAATTGCGACAAAAATTGTGATGGAAATGCTGGAAGCAGTTTGTCAGGAAAGCACTAAAGACGGAGGTCAAAATGGCGTATCTGTGGAGAATTCTTTGTCTCTAACGTACAAATTGTCTCAAGATGACTCGATTGTAGCCGAAACAGCTCAACTTCTCTTCCATCTCTTGGAAATTATATGTCCAACTCATCCATTAAAACCAGCCGCCGAGCGCATCAAAGATATGATGAATCTCCTCTGTATTTCAGAAGCGCAATTCATACCTACGAGATCATCATTACAATGCAACATGCAAGTAGACAAGATCGATTCGTCGATACTCAATAGCCCACTTCGAACACCCGAGCTCCAACATGTAGTTGTATTACAATCCGGAGCATGTGCTGCGATGCCTGTGAAGGAAATGCCGCGCGATTCATCTAGGTTAGAATCATTTCACGATATTATCGACATGCTCGATTCAAAAGGGGATGGACTCGAGCTTGAGGGAGCAGAAAATCATGATAATGAATCGATATCGTGCCATGATCCGATTATTCTTATTGTACTGATGGAAACTGTATCAATGGCGGAAACGTTTTGTTTTGTGTCCGAGGCTCTTGGTATCTATCTGGAGGATTTATGCAGAAAAGAAGAACTGAATCGCAAAGGGCCACAATACCACAAGAAGTCATCTATGAACACGATAGCAATACAGCACCCTACAGCTCAACGAGAAGGCATCCTTGTGCAGCTGATGAATGATATCTTGAAGCAAGTGTCGCAAGCCAATTTAGACTTTATTCACTCGAAAATTTTTCCGTCTTCCAACAGCGAAGATTTGTATTTAGAGCATGATGCCAATATGAACTTCGACATGGAGAACGATATCCTGTGCCACAAGCAACACCAAACCGAACAAGAGATTCATCAGTTGAGAAACACTGCTTCCACACAGACTGGGGGCATGACAGATGCTTTGAATGACCAAGTTGGCGAAATCGTTAACGACTTGATCAATGAATTATCGAACGGATATTTTCGATCGCCAGACATGTTCCATAAGTCTCTCGATGGAGGCTTGTTATTGGCAGCGCAAGGCTGTGGCGTTGTCTGCACAAATGAAGCATGCATGTCAGAAAATTCGAATGACGCTGATATGAAGTCACTTGAGAGATTTCTCCAAGATATGCTCGAAACAGTTGAAGGTATATGGAAGGAGACCGAAACTCGCAAAGATATGAACGATAGAGCAGCAGCAACCGTTGCTCGCATCTCAATAGCACAGATATTATTGGACGGTGAGAATCAAGAAGAGACTCAGATCAAAGGTGTTATGGAAAACGTTTTGAGAGAGTTACTGATGGAACGTACCATAGCAATACAAGAGTCAATATCCATAGGTGTATCAAGTGAGGAAGATTCGGAGCTCAAGGCCAGTTCGCTTTTTACAGAAGTATCTGGAGTTGTTTTCCATCTAGTAGATATTTTGTGTTCAAGCGATCTTCTTATTCATGTACCCGAATCAAGCGAGCGATTATCCTTCGCTAGGGATCCCTCATTACTCAGTGACATCTGTATGAAAGTAGTAGAAAGCTTGATAGAAACACTGGTACACAAAGGTGATCAAGAAAGACCTGAGAATGGAGACGAGGAAGTGATGAAGGATATAGACGCAGCCTACCACGACGATGGATGTATAGTGGCTCATCTTGAGCCTTTGACCTCAAAAAAGAACGAGGCAAGTGGTTCAGTCATTAATGTAAACATATCAGTCATGGAGACATCGATTCTGGAATTGATCCACAACCTTTTAGCCAAAGTTGAAAGTAAAATGGAGCCAAGCCAAGCCACCCAGCAAGCTGTGGGTACAATCGAATCTGTGTACTTTCGAGGTGCACCCCCTGACTTCTCCAAGCTTGCGATTCTGGTCAATCAGAACGTATATTTTGAGCAGCAGCAGGTACGGAATGTCATGGAAAATATCGTAAGCACAGTTCAAATTGGCATATTGAATGAGTCAGAATATTTGTTGGTAGAGAGGGAGGTTTCTTGGAATACGACAACAAGCAAATCATTTCAAAGCGATGCCGACATTGCGTTGCTGATGTCCGATGTAGTCGAGGGTTTGGAGTCTAAAGCTGTAACTCATAATCTGACGAAGAAGCCGGAGAAGTATTTCGTCTTTCCGGAACCAATTCAATGTGCCAAGAAGAGACCAGCCCGCATTGGAAGTGAACGAGATACACCTAATATCCATCATCACACGAAGATAAATGAAATATCTGACGTCCTATCCTATCTAGTACAGAAGACGTGTGACACTGCAGCTCTCGCTTCTGTCACTGAAACCATTCAGGACATCCTGAGACTTGTAGCCTTGGATGGAAGCGCTAAAGTAACCAGTGGTGCTTCTGTGGAGATCAAGAACCTCATATCTCAAGCCTCTATCATCTCCATTTCTGAGTTTCAGACGAATGAAAATTTAAAAGAGGAGCCTATTGATGTCTCAGTTTCAAATTTTACGATCCCACCACCTACAATGGATATCTCAGTAACCGTGAATATTCAGTCTGAAGTAGTACGGATACTCGATCTTCTTCTGGATGTTGCATGCACTCCGCCTTTATTCGATGGTACGAGACAGAAGTACCTACTAATCATGAGTAATGAAGAATCAATCATGATTCCTTTTCAACCAGGATGCATCATGTCGTTGTTGAATGGGGTCATGGAGGATGTTGTCCATGCTTCCATTATTGCAGAACGGAAATATCGCTTGTCAATTGATCGAAATAGTAGCAACAAGGTTTCGAGCACGGTGCCCGAAGGCGATGATACCACACCGTCTCGAGATAACTTCCCGAGTGATTCGACTGTCGACAGTGATACTGATGGAAAAGAATCGTATGCGGTACAATTGGTAGTGGAGAACTTGTGCGAGAGCGTTCAATTTGACTTCCAAGCAGAGACTCCATCAGATTCAGCATATGCACCACCGAGAGCAAATCTGGAGAAACTAGCTTCTTACTCTACCATACAACAGTTGATAGAATGGAGATCTACGACTCAATATGAACAAATGGATGTATATGCGTCAATATTGCACATGCTAGTGATTGCCTGCGAAAATGACGCCGGACTAGCCATCAAGAAGGCGTTTTTAGACGAGGAGATGATACCGTTTAGATCTTTAGATCAGCAGAATGACACATTTTCGTCTTCAAGTTCAAGTTCAAGCTGTACTGAGGTCGTGCCGATGAAAGACGATGTGCCCAGCTATATGAAGGTCACATCGGGAGTCAACATTGATGTATTTACGGTCGTAGGGATACATTCATCGAATCACTCAGAGACAGGGATTAGAGAGTGTAAGACACTCGTGGTCATCAAGAACGTAATGAAGAATCTTGTGGAAACTGTTGGTTTATGTGATCGTAGCGATTTTATCCCAATTTCCGTATCCAAGACCACGGTTTTCGAAAAAATCAAGTCTCATGAATCATACCCAGATTATCTGATCGAATCGCTTGAAGATGTTCCTCCTCTTGATCCAGAAATTGAGGAGTTGATGATTGATATTCTGAGGAGCGCTGCTGTTCATTACTTTGTTGAAGAATATCTTACAAGCTTGTTGGACGAGGTTATATCAATCCGTCAAAGTCATACGATCAATCCTTGTATCACTCAAAATAATACAAAACTTGACGAGATACGTAAACCAGACGGGGCCTCATTCGACATGGATTCCGAGCAAAATTCCGATCAAAGAGAAATCAGCAGTTTCGAATCTACAACAAAACACATTGCCACCACATACAATCCGGAGGTATGCATGGGTGATATGGTTTATTCATGGCCTTCCAAAGAGCTTATCAAAGCAAAGCGGGAATTAACTGTGTCTAGCTCGAGTGACATAATGGCGCTCGATCAAGATGGAAACTGGCACAATATGCCCAGTCACATAGTTCACAGTTGCATCTTGATATTGGATGAGCTACTACAAAGGGTCTCATCCAGAAAATATTCGGTTGACCCGTCAGACGAGCAACTTCTCTTAGATGAGACGATGACGCACATTGAGAAGACGATGAAGTGCATGATTGAATGTGTCGCCAGTATCTTTGAGACACCTCCTTCTCGGGTTGAGTGTAGAGAAGAAAGTCTTTTAGAGTGTACATGCTCATCGAAAGAGCTTCTTGAAGCACCTGGTCCGATATTTGATTTGACCCTGACTTTGAAAAGCGTGCTTGACGACATCATATCACAAGTAATAGCGTCCAGGATTGTCAATGGGAATTCAGACTCACCAAATAAGCAACCTATCCTCAAAAAGCACAATATGTCAGACAGTTTGACACCTTATAAACATCCTTCACCGAAAAGTACAGGTAGAATAATTTCAAGATGCAGGAAAATCCCGGTAGAATGCAAAAATCACTCGAATTCGCCGATTCCTTTTCCCATATCATATATTACTCCCGATCCTACTACTATAGGGCAAAAGGTTCTTCACAGCTTGGTCATGGCGGTGAGCAGTGTGGATATCGTCAGGTTGAAGCTGAATCTACCGATTGTATTCTCCGAACAGGAGGATGCACATGTAGAGATAATCGTCAAATCCATCATGGAAGAGTTCTTAGGATGCCTGAGTGTCTCAAATGCTTCGGTCTCTGGTTTAAAAGGACTTCTCAAATCCCATAATGAGGATTCATGCAATACTCCACAATCCTCCATTGGTATGGCGTCTTCGTACAACTCAGATGATAATCATACGCCCGATGGAATGGTAGAGAACGTGAAATCATTCGGAATGACACAGCGAGATGATACAATTTATTTTGAGTGCGCCGGTGTACTATCAGAGGCGATTAAATTTGTCTGTGCATACTGCAGAGTCAGCAAAGACATGACAGTTGGTCAGATTAATACTTTTGGCTTAAGCGGAAAAAGGCTTAACATCACAGAGGGTGATCGCAAAGCAAAAAATGCTCGCAATGTGCCTATGCAAAAAATGGATTGCACCCGAGAATCCATGGACATGTTCTCGTTTCACAATATCTCTGGAGATGCTGCAAGTCTTGATTTCAACCGCAGCAAATCATCGCCCGATTTATGCGCGACGCAAATGATAGCTTTGGTGGTATCGCAAATATTGGAAGCCGTCTCAAGTGCACCGGATTTAGCACATTTTCAAACTTGCTTAAAAGAGGGATGGGAGGTAAAAAATCCACCTAACTCAAAGCATTTGCTTCAATCAGAAGATGATGCGGTACGATGTTCTGCACGCACTCTTAAGCGCAACGAATCCCTTGAAGGCAATCAAAGGGAGAGTGATGAATTTACTTGCATCCTGGATGGTCTAATTGAACGCACATTGCTACTTTGCAAAAATCTGCATCGATCGTCGATCACGAGAGAGAAAGTGGAAGCAAATCTCCCAGTGATTCAGCCAGAGCAAATCAAAAGTATCGATAAAACAGTATTGCAAGTCGCAAGTGATCTACTCCATCGAATCGAAACTTCTTTCACCTTCAATGCGACACCGGCGAAAGTGAAGTACGACTGCAATGATCCCTCTCAAAATACGAACGCCCAAGCGGGTCGACATGAAGACATTTCATTTCTCTCCAGAAAAGATCGGATTTATGGCAATGGAACATTTCGCTACAAAGATCGACGTCTAGGAGGCAATGATAGCCATGAAGAGTATTTGCTGAAATTTATGAGCACATGCGACGGTAGCCTAAACGATCTCAAAGATGACGTTGCAGAAGCCTTTGATGCCATTTGATTCGCAATGGCCCACAAAGTTTGTATTGTTTAGGAAGTTGGAAAGCGTTTGACTCGATCCTTCCCGAAAGGCTGTTTCGATTTGCGTGAGAGGTTGCTACTATTTTCAGCCCTATGTCTTGCTTATGAAGGTAGAAAAAAGTCTGCAAATTTGTAAACTCTCAATAGATTTCTGATGTCAAGTCGAAGCGAGAGTGTTCGAGTTTGTGTTCGAATTCGACCGCTGAGCACGAAAGAGATTCAAGATGGACACTCCTACATTGTTTCGGCACGTCAAACATCTGGGGAAGTAACACTACAGAATCCTGAGACGAATGACCGTGAGCCACCGAAAAACTTTACCTTCGACGCTGCTATTGCACCAGAGGCGAGGCAGATGCAAGTCTACAAGCTGTCCGCCGAAGACATTGTGGATTCTGTTATGAAAGGCTTCAACGGAACCATTTTCGCATATGGACAGACTGGAGCTGGAAAATCTCACACGATGGAAGGATATGCGGACAAACCCGAAGAAAAGGGAATCATTCCAAATTCATTCCATCACATATTTGAACAGATTGCCTCTGAGGAAAGTAAACAGTTTATGGTTTATGCATCTTACTTAGAGATCTACAACGAAGAAATCCGTGATTTGCTAGCTCAGGATCCAAAGAACCGCTTGGAACTAAAAGAGAATCTTGACACGGGCGTCTATGTGAAAGATCTAACGTCCCGTCAAGTGAAGGGGATTGCCGAAATTGACGCTGTTTTACAGCAAGGAAAGAAAAATCGCAGTGTTGGTGCAACGCTTATGAATCAAACATCTTCAAGGTCTCATTCCATGTTTACAATAACAGTGGAAGCGTGTACCAAGGAGGTTGGTGGGGATGGAAAACAGCATATATGTGTTGGTAAGCTCAATTTGGTTGATCTGGCAGGAAGTGAGAGACAAACAAAGACAGGAGCCACTGGTGACCGCATGAAGGAAGCAACTAAAATCAATCTATCACTTTCAGCTTTGGGTAACGTCATTTCTTCCCTTGTGGATGGGAAGTCCCAACACATTCCGTATCGCGATTCCAAGCTTACGCGATTACTTCAGGACTCATTGGGTGGGAATGCCAAAACGGTCATGATTGCTAATGTAGGCCCAGCCGATTACAACTACAACGAAACTTTGTCGACCTTGCGGTATGCCAATCGGGCCAAAAATATTAAGAATAAACCCAAGATAAATGAGGATCCAAAAGATGCGAGAATCCGAGAATATCACGAGAAGATAAAGGAGCTTCGGGAAGCTTTAGCAGCACAAGAAAAAACACTGCAGAGTGGTGAATTTTTTTCAAGCTCTTTAGGATTTGCTGGAATGGAACCCCAAATTGTCGAGAAGATTATAGAGAGAACGGTAATAAGGAGAGAGGGAGTGAGTGAAGAAGAGATGCAAAAGCTCGAGGAGGATGCTCAACGCGAGAAAAAAGAACTCAAGTTGCGCGCTCAAGCAGAGATGAAGGTGCTTTTGGCAGAGCAGTCTCGTACTATCGAAGAAAGGGAAAAGTTGGAGAAGGAATTGGAGTTTAAAGCACAGAAAAAGAATCGACTCGCAAAGGAGAAAGAGGTGATGATCGGACAGCTGAAAAAGTTGGAGAAAGAGATGATAATAGGTGGGCAAGTGCTGGACAAGGCAGCCAAACAAGAGAAAGAATTACGGGATGCACAAAAAAAGATTGAGCAGCAAAAGAAGCAGGAGATAATGCTTGCACGGGAACTAGCAGAGAAAGGAGACTCTAGCTCGCTTCTAGAAAAACAGTACGCAACGCTACAAGAGGAAGTAGACGATAAAACCAAGAAGTTGCGAAGCCTTTGGGCTAAACACAAGGACGTATCTGCAGATATGGAGGAGATGAGAGTTGAATTTCAAGCAGAGAAAGAAGATATACTTGAAACGATTCGAGGTCTAGACCGTCAATTGAAATTGAAGCAATTGCTTGTGAAGAATTTCGTTCGTATTGATTTAGTCAATTCTCTAGAGAAGCAAGCCAAGTTTGATCCAGAGACAGAAGAATGGACATTAACACGTGCAAATTCGGACCCAACATCCCTTCGCCCAAAACGAACGAGTGCTTCTCGTACATCACGACGAATAGAAAGCGATTTTACATGTCGTAATCGCCTCGTGGATCGAGCAAATTACCGCTGGCGAGGAGAGAACGTCATCCAACTCGATCTAGAGATGCCGGAAAGAATTACCAAAGATTTTGAGTGTGGCGCAGGCATGGACTTTTACATGAACGATCCAGCGTTGGGTCACGGAGAAGACGAAGAAATCATGTACGATGCCAATATCACGACCAAGAAAGACTCTAAAGACTTAAACGAGCGGAATGATAAAAGTGTTTTCGACAAAGCTGACACAAATGCAGCAGCTTCAACAAAAAAAGCACTGCCTCGACGACCAACAAGCACAAGGTAGGGTACACTTGATCGAGCCGCAATCTTTACTTTCTAATGCACTATTCGAAATATAGCCGCAACAGAGATACACTTGAGTGACATATATATTTTAAACTCACAATAGCTTCAAGTGTAGCACAAATCTTACTCAAAATTGATTGGTAATCGCACCTTCAGATTCCTGAGGCTAGAATACCGAAATTCTGATACTAGCACAACTGCATCGAAAAACCTACACGTCTACAATGTGATCATTCTCAGTTGTTTCTTTGAATAATGAAGAGTGAATTAGATGATTTGCGTGGTACCTCGTATTGATTTCATCGTCGCAGTCGGACCGCGATTATTTACTAGTAAGTGGAGACTTTTATCTTGAGGACTAGCTCAGATACCACGCGTTTGATAGGGCGTAACGCTTCGAAATCTAAGCATGCGTGTCAGCCGAGAGAAGGAGGCAGGTGTTGACTGTGTGAGGAAGCTTAAATAATAGGAAAGCTGTGCCTGGCGTCATTGAATGTTCTGCTTTTACGTTGTGGTACCACCCTGTCCAATGACAATAACCACACATGCTTTTGCAACATAGAAATCGATGTGCACCCCCCCAACGCCAACATAAATCACCTCTCAGTACCGGATCATTTTTATTAGCCGCTGTTTAGGTATACAATATCGCATTGAAGTTTACTAATGATCCGATGGTAAGCTCACGCGCATTGAAAGAGTGCTTCATCTAGAAATGTGAATTTCTACCCTGCGACAAAAGAGACAAGACGAAGCGTTTGAATACTTACCCCTTATTGCAATAGTTTCTCTCTCTGTTGCAGTTTTACACAACGTGTTTATCAAAATTCGCAATTACGAGCTCAAAACTAGATTCCATGCATTCAAATGCGAACAGCAATCGCTTCTATCTGACGAAGGACTCTTTGCATTCCGCAACCAAATTTCGCAGCGAAGCAAAGCGTCTAGAAGGATTATCTATATATGCGGGAAGAGATGGATACCTTTGTAGATCTGCCTACTCTTGCAGCTCCGATATATGCGTCTGAAACCAAACAAAAAATAGCGATGACTACTGCGTGCCACCAGAGTCTATCTTCAAGAACAGCGCTCATGGCAATAATGGAATTTATATCCGTACGCTCTGAGACTCAATCATTCGTTTTGAAGGCATACTTCTGTTCTTTATTTGCGCGCGGCGATTATGGGCTTGCTGCTCTACAAAAATGTACAAATTATATAAAGTTAGAATGATGTCATTTATCTTGTGTCTCATCTTAGGAGGACGTCAATCTTAGCCTGTCCGTCAAGAATTGATGAACACTCGGCGAGAATTGAGCGAACGTAACATAAATCATCGCTATATGATGCAATCAAAGGTTGTTCTTTCGGATCATCCCAAAACTGTGGCTAAAGTTGATTTGGATAGTCCTATATCAAATTGAATTATGGTTTAAAGTGAGTATTCGCGGAGGAGAATAAAGCTAGATTTAGTAGGGTATCAAAAGAGGCCCCAAAGTGGACAAGATTCTTGCTTGGATCGCACAATAGAGGCAATACGAATGACCAACTACAGCCAAGAGCCTACTCGTACTGTCCCTCAAAAATGAAGCACGTGGTCACACAGAGTAAGCCGATGGGTGAGGAAATCAATTGCTTACACTGATTGGCCAACGATTATGCGATAGTGATGATGCGATCGTTGCGATGGTATAAATAGTCAGGCGCCCTGGAATTTTATGTAGAACCAGGGTCCAGTTGATTTCACAATTTCCATTGAATAAAGTGGCGTAAGACGTTCGCGAACAAGTCGGATGATCTTATTGGTGGAGTTGGCAAGGATTACGCGATAGTAATTGTGGAATTGTTGTGAAGATGTTGAAGTGTCCAATAATTCAAGCTATGGAAGCTGTTCATGGAACGTTCGATGATTTAATTGGCCCAGACGGCAAACGATTCTGCGACAGTAATATGAAATGCTGTCGATAGTCTCCATTTTTCAATCTTCTCCTCTCATTGTACCTCGATTGGGTCATATTTAATCTTCGACTGTTTGAGGATTGCGATTGACATCAATGATCCGTTGTCTAGGTGGTTTACTTTTGGGACTACATCTCGTAAAATCAGATGATCAATCGACATGCCCCTTCAACAATCATGTATTGAGTTGTATTTGGGTAGAACAAGAGAAATACTCGTCTGGTACCCACATTAGACATAAAAGCTCACGAAGCGGGATATACATGATCAGTATGTCTTCGCGAGACAGGGTCAAATATTCCTGTGGACTAAGCCATCATGGATTCGATGAAAATTGGATCGATCTAGGTCCTACCCATTCTGGATTTTCCTGTTCCACCTTCCGATACTACTTTTCGGAAGATGGATTATTTTATCTACAGATCTTGAAAGAAGATCTCGACCCGAACTCTCATTTGTGAGCGTTAATGAACAAGCATGGTCTATCGTGATCGAACAGGTGAGGATTGGACCAGCAAGAGAAAAACTGAGCTTTGAAGAGCATGATGTTGAGATGCTGACGTTCCATATTGGAGCTCAACGCTTCGGCATACCGCAGAAACATTATGATGCTATATTGTCAAAAACAAGTTTCGGGGATTTACAAGTGATATTCGACCTTGGCAAAGGCACGATTACCGTCGATCTTTCCTCTGATGCAATATTCCAGACACCAGAAACTTGGGTGATGGGATCCGCTGTGATGAAAAATATGAAGTCCAGCTTTATCAAAAGAAATTCAGGTAACGACCAAAGCAAATACGTTATTGAACTTGCAGGGAAGGGAGCTGAACGAAGGGAGTCTAAGTGGCACTTTTGGACCAACAAAGGTAAGTGAATGCCATCGCTGGAAGTCGAAGCACAACAAAATCGCCTATTTAACAGTAATGACAATGGCTGTGCATGATGAAAAGAGACTGTAATCAGCAGGAGTATGGCACAAGAAATGTGTGCGGCGACTGCTGCGTCCTTCATACAATTTGAATGCTCAAGTTTGACGACATGGAGGCAGCTCGTAACTCTGTAGTAAGATCGAAGTAATGGCAACGGAATGGCAACAGATTTTTTTGGTATAAAGACGGACCGATGACATCATAGAAGCACGCTTCGAAAAGTGCTGTTATCAGTTGCTTCGCTCACAAGCGTGCGTGGCGCATCATGTCGATCTCCAACAATAGAAAATATCTGCTTATATTCGGTCAGAACATGAGTTTGAACGCACTGATGAAACTGGCGAGATAGAGCTCAAGTATTCATCATCATATTGCGTTATTTAGGAGGAAAGCTGTGTAAATGTCATTAGCAGAT
The DNA here is from genome assembly GCA_902706625.1 of Albugo laibachii. Lineage (NCBI taxonomy): Eukaryota > Oomycota > Peronosporomycetes > Albuginales > Albuginaceae > Albugo > Albugo laibachii. The sequence continues at coordinate 67,322 of CACSLJ010000077.1, forward strand.
TTAAAATCAAACGAACATATTGCGAGTCGTCGGCTGGAATCTATCGTTTATACTCTATTAAGATGATATTCTTTATACATTACCAACTGGTGATAGAATGCAGATGAGTGCTCTGTCGGACATCTTTTATTTTGATTTTGAAGTGCACAAGGATGCTGTGGTCGTAGCCAAAATATCACATCTTCTCAGCCATCGGAACGTGGAATGTTCTTCTCTTCCGCTGAAACCAGTCTCCAAAGCCAACGAAAATGTGATGAGGGTTTTCTTTAATTCGAAAGATACATCATAAGAAAATGAGGAAATCTTTAGCCCAAAAATGTGTTGATAAAACGAAAGACAAACTTTCTTCAGAATCGGCATTATTATCATCCATAAGTTGCATCACAAGGCCGCATCAATGAAGCCTGCATGTTGAAGGGTGGAATGACTCCAAAGGTCATAAAACTTACCCAAATTTGCTCGAGAAGTTTAAAGTATACATCTCATAGGCTTGATACGAGCACTGGTAAAGAAACCCGGTACAGATGGATTTTAAGCTCATGAGCATACGGAAATGCGAAAATGACCGCTTCACTCTACGATGATGTCAAGCTCCAACATAATCAGCTTGTGGCTTCAGCTTCGGCGATGAGATGCGAACATTTCTTCATCAAGCACCATAAGTGACCCACCGCGATACGGGTAGATTGGAGCCAACCTTCACAAGTCCAAATTTTGACAAATATCATTTTGTCCGACATGAACAACTGCTTGTCGTACATCACGATGAGTTGATAATGCAGTTTTGGAGGCGATTTGCAGGCAGGCACTGTAAAGTGTCAATAAAGATTAAGTCGATCAGAACCATACAAGAAACATCACGTGATTCTAGACGCGTTATCACCATCTTATGCATGCACGCAATAAAGCCGCAAATAATGTATCGTTGGGTGCGAGGAATAGCGTCGTCGATACAAAGCACAGTACAATAGGTGAACTCAATTTCTAGATATGTCAATGTACAGTACGACTTACGTCAGAAAAGGTTCAGATATCGCATTTCTGAGGTCTTTTGTGGTCAGAATTCTGACGTTATGATATCAAGGCTACTGTACCGGAAAATGTATACGTCTACTATGTGGCCATTTTGGTTGTATCTTTATACAAAGGAACGAAACCAGTCGACCTGCCTAATCTTCCATACTTGACATATTGCTAGCTTGGATTTCATGCTATAACGCAACCCGATCACGCACCGACACGAAACTTGGACATTCTAATCACATATGCAATGCCCATACTGAAAAGCAATAGCCATATCATGGAAAAGCGCCAATTACGAAATCCGCGGCAACGAAAGTCTGTTTCGTTTGCTGATAGAGTCGTCATGGAGAAGAAACGTAGCGAGGGTCCATGTCAATCAACCACTCTGGATCCCCATCACATGGTAGAGTGTCCGCCACTTCACGCAGCCTGTTTGAAGAACGATATATTCGTGGTCAAGCACATCCTCAGCTATTACCAGAAGGAATCGATGTTATCTGTTGTCAATTCGACTTGTCACTGCGGCACTTCACCTTTGCAGACAGCATGTCGCTTTGGATACTTTCAACTCGCACAAATGCTGCTCTTGCATGGAGCCGATCCCAACAGCAGCAATTTTCTAGACTTTTCTGATTCCTGCTTCCAGCTATGCATCATGCGAGAAGATTTGGCGCTTATGAGACTTCTCATTGACAATGCGTATCGCATTCTAGACGCTGATGTCTCAGTAGCCATGTCAACTGGGAACTCTGGTGCCATCAAGGAGATCCTCGTAGCTCTCAAATCATCCTTTGATCGAGATCAAGATGTACCTGATGGGGATCCATTGCGACGGCTATATCGAATAGCATCAATGGTGACACAAGATAACAAATGTTCCCAATTGCTTCGGTATATTGTCAAATGCGACCAAGACCCCAAATCTCAACAAGAAGCTATTTTTTGTGTTGTGGAGGCAGTCCAGAATGCCCAGTATTCCCTGCTATATCATATAGCCAAACGGCTGGGCGGAAGGAAATGGTTATGGCAGTATCGACATGAAAGCACGGGCAAAACCCTCCTGCATGACGCCGTCATTCATGGAGATCCGCGAATAATGAATATTCTCCTCCGTTTGGGTGTAGATGCGAATGCAAGGGATCACGAAGGCGTCAACCCGCTTTACATTGCGTGCGCGCGAGGTCACCAGGAAGCTGCTAAACTTTTACTTGAAGCTGGGGCTTCAGCCTCGACTTCGGTGGGACCAAATGCGCAAACGCCTTTGCATATAGCCGCACAGGAGAATCGTTTGGAGTGTGTCAAGCTACTGCTCCAACAGGAAGCAGTCGACATCGATGCGCGTACTTTGGATCATTGCACAGCGCTGCATTTGGCGTGTCAAAGCGGAAACACCGCTGTCGCTGATTGCTTGTTGAAATGCGGTGCCAATCCGCACGCAGTCACAGTCTTCAACGAGACCTCTCTGCTTAAAGCCGATCGAATGAGCCACAGCAGCACCGTCAAGCTGCTCCAGAAACACTGTCAACCTCCGATGCGCTTCAACGCGAAATCCGTCACTTCTGTTGGCAATATGTCGCAAACTTTGACCACATCCCCCATCGGGGGATCTCTCTGTCAGTGTTTTGAGAGTTGGACTCGATTTTTCGCAAACAAGAAGAGGTATCTGGATATTTCCGTCAGAAGGTCAACGCTGCTGGGAGCATCAAAAACTCAGAAATCTTGAATTCATTTTTACTTTCTGCTCAGATACTTTCCAAAAAAGTTTTCTTTCTCAAAGAACTGCTCCACATCATGCAAAGACGACAGCAAACGAACTTGTTGCCGCTTCTTCAGATCGCTGCCGGCGAGTAGTCCCTGCAAACTCAGTTGATCCATGATCGTGTGGAACTTTTCATGCGACATCTTGGACACATCGCCACATTTCTCCATGATTTCGTTAAACTTTGCAAACGCCTGATCGACTGAGAAAGAAGCTTTATCATTCGTATCGCATACGTCACGATGCAGGCAGAAAACAGCGTAGAGAACAAGCTGCATGCTTCTCGGAAGCGATTGCATTGCCAGAATATCTTTACTCTCCAAAGCGCGTTTGATTTCACGCAGCATGTCATTCAAAGGCACTGCTTCCCCATACCCAACGTCGCTGGACAGACAGTCCATTTTGCGTTGTAAGATTCGATACGTGACATCCAACGCAATGCGAATATCACCAGAGCCTGCTGCAATCTTACGAGCGAGGAAGGAGATACCATGACGACTTAATAGTTGGTCGGTGATCGCTCTTCCACCAAGTCGCTCTGTGAGGATCGTTTGGATCGATTCGAATGTGTATGGCTCGAAAATGATCACTTTTGTTTGGGTGAACGAGTGGGAGGCGCTGTTGGCCAAATTCTGATTCCTGGCTGAGAAATCACACCAGAATCGTTCGGTGAGGTCGACTCGATTCGCAATGCCGATAAAGATAAACGTATGAGCCGAGCTGTACACGAGACTCAAAAGCCTCTGTAGATCTTCATCGATCTCTCCCTTCTTAATCATCGCATCGACCTCGTCCAACACCAGCAATCTGTATCACAGAGATGAATAACAACACATTGTGAGATAGAGGAGATAGAACGTACCCCACTTTCTGATTCTTGCTGTCCTTGTTGGTGACTTGAGAGATCATTTCAAACGCGGTTGCAGCATCGTCAAATGGCTTCTTCAGTAGTTTCCCAGCGATCGCTAGTAGTAAAGCGCTTCCATTTTGCAGCGACAACGCATTCAATTTCAGCGGTTCCAGCTTTGCTCCGTTATCCAATTCCTTGACATATTCACTGATTGTATGATCCACTAAGGCTGATTTCCCACAGCCAGGAGCACCAGAAATGTACAAACTCGAACCTTGATTGAGAGCTAAAGCGTGTTGTAACATGCTCATGATTTCCTTCTTCTCTTTTTCTCGAGCGTGGAATCTTGAGGGAACGTGAGTGCTTTGTAAGGCGCAAAGCGCAGCACGAGCATGGTCGATAAGCGTCTTGGGCTTTGGAGATGGCGTGAAGGTGCTTGCGAGGTTACGTGACAGAGAATGGAGTGGTGTGTTTGGCTGGGTGGATTCGCTTGTGTCTTTAGTGAAAGAATACGATGATTCTGTAGCTTGTGACTGACGGCCTTCCAGGTTTGGCGAAATCTCGAAAGCAGATCGATTCGTATGCGTCGGAGTGTATTCCCTGCTTTCGACTATTGGACAGATCTGCGTCAACTCATCTTCCTCAGTGATGTTGCCAGAGGCTGTTGATACGTCCGATTCTTGTGAGCTCGGATACTCGGTCCTATTGTCAGCAGCCACGAGAGGCTGTATCGCTTTCACTCTTGTGCTTGTTTTCGTCTTAGAAAAGACTTGTTTCACATCTCCTTCACACAGTACATCCCATTGGTCGCTCTCTTTAAGGTATTCAATCAAATCAAATTCGGAGTGAAATACATTGAAATTCGGGATGAGCTCGCTTTTCTCGATATAGCTCGGTTTAAAGTAATCGTGTCCGAATTTGCCGGGGCGAACTCGCCAGCCTTGCGATGTTAACTTGGGCCAAACTGTGCGCTCGAATATTTTTTTATCGGCTCCACTTTTCTGAATGGTGAGGCAATTTCGCGTACGGGAACCTCCATTGATCCCACTGGAGTTATCAAAGCTGGAGAATGGAGGTGTTGAGCACTCAGACTCACATCTTCTCTTCTTTGGCGTCGCTTGTGCTGCATTCTTTGTCGATCGTGCCTTGCGTTGAGCTCTCTTCCAGTGTTGTTTTCCTGTGTCCTTTTGTGTTGCATCGCTGTCAAAGCACTCTTCATCCTCTTCTAGAATGTCAATCTTTTCGGAGTTCCCAACTTCTGCCTCCACGAGCACGTCATCTCCATTCGATTCGATCCGAGTCTCGGTCTTTCTAGCTTTCTTGCACGATTTCTTTGGAGTGTTGTCAGGGTCATCCATTGATGTGTAAAGCTTGACGTGTTCGGTTCGAAGTTTTAGTTCGATATCATCTTTAAGGCCGCTAAATTCCAAGAACTGCTCAAGATCATATGAGCCAAGGAAGTAGTCTTTCCCTGCAACCAATTGCTTCTTATTCATGCTATTACAATGTGGCATGTAGTATGCCCAGCCGAGAGAATGGAATTTCCAAGTCCAGCCTCTTGCTCTTAATTCGTCTTCTATCTTACCAAATGTAAGCTTGAAAGGTGGAATACTTCTTCCGCGTGGTCTTGTGTAAGCAGGAGCGATCGGTTTGACTGGCTCGGGTGTATTTACCTCATCAGCGGTGGTCTTTGGTGCGGATGTTTTCTTCGTCTTGCGTGACGTTCCCTCAAGTGATGGTTCTTCAATGAGATCGCAATCCTTTTTCATCCTTTTCTTGGGATGAACAGGTTTCAAAGCTTCTTTATTCGGTGGATTATTGCTTTCGAGTGAAGTTGTAGCCACGACAAAGCTTTTCTTGGATGTTTTTGCAACACCTGGATCACCTGACGATTTCTTTTTCTCCGTCTTTTTTTGGGGAACGGACGAGTCAACGAATCCGAGATACTCGCAGCATGCCGATAGTTTTGAATCAAACATTGTGACGTTCGGGACGCAATCCATGAACGAAGTATCCGGTTTGACGTACCATATTTCGTTTGTTGCTTGCATTGTTGTCCATCCTACAGCCTCCATTTGATCCCAGATATGATCCAAAAGATAGCTTACGACTGGATTCGGGTCGGTATTCGGGCTCTTGTTCTTATTGTTGGCGAAAAATGAAGCCAATTCCTGGTAAATAGCGCTCTGACAGGCATTCTCAATAGATTCGAAAATGTTTTCGTTTGGCTTTATGTTGGAAAATGTAGTTATCGGCGACTTGTAATAGACTATTCCATTCTTTTGGGTTACCGTACTCCAGTCATTTTTCAGTAAATGCTGCCAGATGTGAGCAGTAACATCGGTATTTGATCTGAAAATGTCAAGAATTGTCTGCTTTGGATCGGATTTGGCAATACTCTGGCTGGGGGCCCTTCCATCCTTGCGTTTCTCTTCATTCGTAGAGAATTCATTTTTGCTCTGGACTCCAGGCTGTTCTTCTTTTCCGGATACAGATTGAAGCAAGCTCACAAAAAAAGTCTGAATCTGCACACAAAATTTTAGTCACATTCTCCATCGCTAATGAGTTGATCTAATGCACTTACTTGAGCTAACGATGAAAGCTTTCTCAATTCTTCTGCTTCTTGCATGGCTTGTTTGAAACAAAGGCTTTCAGATGCTCTCTGTATCAAGCGATCGTCGAGTCCGCTTGCCTGGCAATGCGATTCGAAAGCTTCCAAAGGACCCCAAGGGTGGTACACAACTTCAGTATAGGGAGCGACGATGAGCTGTAAATTAGGAGCTTCGACTTCTTTTTGAGCAAAACAGCCATTCGGTCCGACGCCGAGGAAATAAACCACAATTTCATCGGCAAGAAGGACTGGCTGGCGATCACGAAGAGATGATATGTCGTGACCATGAGCGAGAGCATCGGTATAGCTGTTGTATATGCACGCAGGCCAGAAGGTATTCATGCGATTATGACGGAGGAGCCAAATCGCAATCGCAATCTCAGACTCATGTGTCATTGTCGGCGGCATCGGTGGATCAGACTTGTTGTTTGATGGATTAGAGAGATTTCCCGCCACCTTTTGGTTCGAGAACGAGGTTGCAGGTATTACAAGGATATTTCGTTTATTCAAAGATACTACATATCTGATCTATTGCTGAGTATTAATTTAGGAAATGATACTGATGACATGTTTTTCGCGCTACTGTGCTGAAGAGTACTTTATTGAGCTGTAGAAAGAATGGGATGTGAGTTCCTAGGCGTCAACGATAGGGTATATGTTTGGAAAGATGTGACGAAGGCTTCCATGAAACTTTTATACCAATGCATTTATCTATGTAGTTAGTCCTCTCCTTTCATCATATCGACGGCGTCAAACCTCAAATCCGTAGTATCGGTGCTTAGAATTCTGCATGACTATTCGTTGTACTATCCGACTAATGTTTACTCAGATGATTACTCCTTCCTGGATTTCCTGGTTGTTTTGCGTGTCGTTATATTGGATACTTTCCTGCTCGCTTGACTGCTGTCGGTTGAATGTATCGAGCTTTGTGATGAATCATGCAACCGTTGCGTATCATTATGCGGCTGAGATATACTGTGTAGGGCATCTATATAACGTGGTAAGTTGCCCGTAGCAATTGCAGTCCATTTTATATTCGTCGCATTGCAAATAAACATTGTCCATGACTGAGAAACGCAAGTAAAAGCTTTCTTCGTCGCTGTGAGAACGTATAAGCGTACCAAAAGAATCAGATAGCAATTTTATCTACTGTCTGCTTTTCGCTGTGGATTTGCGACCTCCAAAGTCATACTTTACACAGCAATATTTCTGTTCATAGCTTTCCAGCTCTCATTTTATTTCCTCAAAGCTGGCTATATATGTAAAATAAAATAGTCACCGTCCATTCGAATTCTTGAATTGCAACAATCGGAAGCAAACGCATTAACGCAAATCTCGGGCTCTTTTCGAATCTCCTGCGTCTTGAAAGGAGTCGGCGATGCTTGATGCTTCCGAAAACAACGTTCCTATCTGTCAGAGTACAACAGACGCGCAAATTTGCACTACGGAGAAAGAGAACGCGCATCCAATCACCGACGCATTTTACATTGATTTGAAGAGTGAACCCAAGGACGCACAATCATCCAAAACCAACGGAAATAAACGAAAGCGCCGACATCCAAAATCCAGCAAACTCGTAAAAGTGCGCAAGTTACAACATCACCGCAATAATTATCAAGAAGACGCGTTTAGTGTCTCGCACCCCAAAAAAAGGAAACGCGAGGATGAATCAATTGTATCAAGTGTTAGTAAAAATGTTAAGCAACAAGCGATCACAAGCGCATTGAACAGCACAGCACCGAAGCACAGAATTTCCACGTGGTTGAGAGAGCGCACGGCAGCCGAAGAAGTTGAATGGATTGAGAAACAGAAAGCAATCGTTGTGGGTTGGGCCAACAATGTGCTGCTAGCTTCTGTTCATGGAGAAAATAGTAATACTGCCACAAGCTCTGATGCATTGAGGTCTTGTGATCCATTCACATCACTTCGGAAGCTCGGGATGGAAGCTTCATGGTTCTGTAAAGCAAAAAAACTTTACCAAAAGATAGAGATCCAAAGCGTGAAGATGTCACTTTCCAAAGAGATACAAAATGGACGATTATGCGTTCGGAAAGACCGACCCGTGTATGTGGATGTCGGCTTGCAAGAAGCATTGTTCGACTTGCTCAATGCTTATGACCCGTTATGGCTCACACTTGGACTCTGTACGGTCTTTGACTCAGTCGTACCGCAAACAACAATGTTCTCTCTGCTAAATCACGTCCAAAAGCGAAAGAGGAAAGACAATTCTCCAGACTCAAAAACCCAATCGGCTCGTTTACCACCAATACTTCGTTCCTTAGTCTTGAAACATCTCATCCACGATGAAAAAATCGCGTCTAATCATCGACACGTATGCAACCTAAAGGCACCATTGAGTCAAAGCGATGAAAAATGCCCGCGAGACAAAAAATTTGCCCGATGGCAAGGAGAAGAGTACTTTCAAGAACTATCGAATGCGATGGCACTCAAATTTCTCATGCTAGTGCTGTTCCTAGATCAAGCTCAACACCACAAATCCGACTCATTCACTCAGTTTCCATGTCTCTTTAACAAGAAATCCACACTTGCTATCGCCGTCAGACAGTCTCAGACAATCATCAACGAATTCTGTCGTTTGTATTTTAGCAGCGAAGGACGTATCGATCGCCATCTAGAAACCCTGGAATACAAAGTCAGCTACACACAGAACCCAGTCGATGAAGTGAATCCTTCCATCAACGACATTGGCAACGATCTTCGTGATGGAGTGCGTCTAGCAAGACTCCTTGAAGCTTTGACTTGTTCCCGATCCAATGAGAAGAAATTATCGAAATATCTCCGCGTTCCAGCTGTCTCCCGGCTCCAAAAAGTACACAATGTTCAAGTGTGTGCGTATTACCTCTTAGAAATCACTGGCTTCTCCCTATCACCACCAGCGACAGACGTACGCAACACATTTGCTCCCATTCGTGCCAAAGAACAAATTAGGGAAACCGAACAACTCGTCAAGAACCTCGTGGATGGATCCATTCAACAACGAACAAAATTGGGCGTTGAGTTATTGTGGAAATTGATGAGCTGGTTTGAATGTGATTCAGTTGTCGATATGGTGGTGTTGAAGCGAGAAATTGAGCAGATACGAATGCAAATGTCAACCCAGGCAAAGGCGTTTTATGTTGAAAATTGTGGGAATGAAAAGAGCGATACTTTAAGTGAGACGCTCCTCGAATGGAGTCGATCTGTTTGTGCGAATTATTCGATCGTTGTGCGTGATCTTCAGCTGGAAGAGAACGCTCTCTGTGGTCTGGTACATTATTATCACCCAACTTTGATTCCACGCTCGGCCATCGCGCAGAAGCAATCAAAAGCGCTGGAGAAAGCATTATGGCAACTTGGATCGCTTCCCGCACAAATGTATAAGCTCAATATTGAAATGCACCACCGAATTTGCATTACATTTGTAGCGTGTCTCCAATCTCGATTGATTGGCTGTAGAAGGGAAGTCGATGCTGCTCGATTGCTTTCTCGATGGTGGCGTTCGTCTCTCATTCAGTCGAAATTGCAAAGGAGAAAAGCAGAGATGCATCCGAGTGAGGAGACTCAAGAGGAAGTGGCTCATTTACTTGCGAGGAAGGAGTCTGCGGTGAAACTTCAGCGATGGTGGCGTTACAAGCTTCAGCTTAATGCGGTCCGAAAGATTCAAAGAAATTGGCGAACTTTCAGAAATTGGAAAACTGTACGACTCCAATTAATTGCAATTTTGAAATCGAAGCGATTTCTTCTAAAGTGTGTTTCGAATTGGAGAAAACGGAAATTCGCGCGGGAAATTCGGTGTCGACGATCAGCTCGTTCGATACAAATCGCATGGAGATTACGTTTACACCGTCGACGAGTTCTTGAGAAAATTCGACTCGCTTTTTCCAGCACTATAATCCGAAAGTTCATGCAGCGAATTGTACTCCAACGCCGTCGAACAACTTCAGTGAACATTATTATTGCGAATTGGAAGAGGTATTCTCAACGCCGACGATATGAAATGATGTGTGTTGGATGCAAAGCTCTCCAAGAACGCTTTCGACGTTGGAGAGAGCAGCGAAGGGTGGCTGCAATTACTCTCCAAGCTTTTTTTCGAGGGAAAATCGCACGGAAACAATGTGATTATTACGGCAATTTTCAAATTGTTCAGTTGCAATGGAAACGGAAAATTTCGTGTTGGAAAATTGAGTTTTGGTTCACCAAGCAAATCGCGCGTACAGCCCGATCTCGCTTGATTCGACGGAAATGGATGTTGATGATGGCTCGATATTGTACGATATTGGATAAGCTTGAGGAAGAGAAGCGAGCCTGCGAAGCGATTATAAGATGTTGGAGGCGCTTCCGGCTTGAAAAAGTTATTCAGGGACGTGTGTATGTGAAAGGTATGCAAATTTCAACCGATATTATTCGGAGATCTTGGAATCGCTTCCGACTAAAGAGGTCAATTTCCAATCGAATCGAAAGAAAACTTGCAGCATATCGAATCAAGAGGAAATGGAATTCGTGGCGATTGAATGAAACTATCCGAAAACGAATCGAGACACGAAATGCAGCTGCACGCATCCAAAAATGTTGGCGTCTCTTTCAACTGAAGCGAACCATTACTTATCGAATCGAAAGAAGACTCGCTGTATATCGGATTCAGAGGAGTTGGAATTCGTGGCGATTGAATGAAGCTATCCGAAAACGAATCGAAAGACGAAATGCAGCTGCACGCATCCAGAAATGCTGGCGTCACTTCCGATTAATAAAAGCGTTAGAAATGGAATTAGTGGCAAGGCGGAAATTTGCGGCAAAGGAAAAAATCAAACAAGTGCGAATGAAACACGCAGCCTTAAAAATCAATCGCTTCCTCAAATGCAAGTGGAAACGATTCAAATCCATCATCCTCTTCCAAGCAATTTGGCGTGGATACGCTGTTCGTAAAAAGACAATTCGGCCAGAAAAAAAGGAGGCTCCACCTTCTCAGCCACTGACACTCGGAGCTCGTTTGGAAATGGCTTTGCATCAATTGTTGCATGGAAGAAGACTCGCTGAAGTGTTGCTGGCTTCTCACACAATTCAAGTCTGCACGCAATACTCAAATGAATGCTGTGAGACGTGCTTGAAGCTTACGAATGTATCGGAAGCGATTTACCAAACGATCAAAAGTCTAAATCGAAGTCGGCCGCATGTGGAATTGTTGCATCAGCTTTTATTGGTTTTATGGAATTTGTACAAGTTTGAGAAAAGGAAAGGCGTGCGGTATTATAAAGTGGAAGAGCGTGTGACGTATGCGGAGGTTCTGATGGATGTGGTCCAGATACATCGCGATATGCCGACAGTATTTGAGCTGGCTACGGAGCTGCTTGATTACATGATGGAGGTTCTGAAGGAAGACAAGAGAAAGGAAATTGTACGAAAGCTGTTTGAGGATGTTGGAAGGCGATCTGGAGCGCTTTATCATCTGTTTGAGAAGAAATTACTTGCCTTGGATATCATGGAATCGAGTACGACTGGAAGGATGAAGAAGGCGAAAAATGGAACGAAAACAGAGCCAGGAAAAGCAGTTTTGGCGTTGAAGAAGATTGTTGGGATGTGCAGTGGTTGAGATTGTGAGGAGACGGATGAGGTCGATGATGGAGGAGAGAGCGCCCTTACAAGTGGCATCATATGGTATAGACCTGTACTATACTATACTAGCATATCGAGACAGCTGGTCGATTATAGCGGGCAGTAATTACGACTAAGCTGGAACTTTTGAAGTTTTCCTCGTAATTGAATGGTTCGAAGAGAACAGCATGAGGCAATAGCACGTCAGTGACGCGTTTTTTTTCATCGTTTGTATCGAAGATAGCCGTGCCGAGATAGTAGCTATGTAGTTGAGTCAAATGACACATAATGATCGGGGCCTTTTTTTTACAGAATTGACATTCAAAGTCTCCATCAAATCGCGTCCAACCACCCATTCAGGCGTATCAGAGACAGAGATGTCAGTTTTTTTTAGGTTGACCGTTACGGTATCCGTTTTGAAAAGAAAAGTGATAGTTTTTGTCGCTTCCAACCATGTACAAAAATGTAGGATGCAGTTGCTGATCAAACGCTGGAATTCAGTCTCAGGAACCTTGAGACCTCGAACGCTCAAATCAAAAGTCATTTTGCCTTCAGAGAGTGTTTTCTCTCCGATCTTCCATTCAGGTATAGATATGAGCCACTTTATTTGTTCCTTTGATATCACATCCTCCCGGACTCGTGGCCCCGCGTTGGAATCAATTTCATCCCACAAGCTTAATCCATCTTCCTTAAATAGTACTGATGGTTCTTACAGCTCTCTCCTAATCCTTTTGTACTCAAGTCTGGGTCTTTCAAGACATTTTTGAGTGAATTTCTATTGCCTCGACTTGAACAATAGTACTTTGCCCTGGCGGTTTTCTCCGTGAGGAAGAAGTCGATCACTTCCGATGCATCACGTTCATGTGTTGTGCATTCGATTTTGGAAGTGAGAGGACACGTAAGTTGGGATTGTGAAGAAACAGTCACACCTAAATGGTAGCCCAGTAGAAGGGGTTTCATCATGTGTAGCTGACACTAGCAAGTAGCAAATTCCAAAGGATTAAAATAAAGGAGCAAAGCGATCATGATTCAATCATGATTGCGACAGCTCAGCAAAAACATACAGGCATATCTACAACAACGTGGCACAATTGTTTCGTTGTGTCGTCGCTTTTTTCTTCAGCTTAAACCGACCTGCTCCATTGCTTTTTGTGCAGTTTGATTTGCGCCGTAAAGACCATTCATTTCATAGTGAATTTGCAGGATGTTATCACAGCCATCGTGATTATATAGCCAAGCACGTATTTTGCCCCTCTGGGCACGAAATAACACGATCAACGCAATCCCACGTTTGTTGTCATCACGTTGATTTATTGCGACAACACACTAGATCAGGTCGACATATAAGGGAAGTCTTGTTGTTGCTCTCGCGAATGCATGATCACGCGTTCTTGCATCTGTACTGTACCTTATTTAATGACGAGTCCACATCAGCATATCGAGACAAAATCCACACGAGGTAGTGTAGTCAAGAAAGCATCCAAGATCTATAAAAAATTACTGTCTTTTTTCTGCAGCTCTATTGAATACACTACAAACTACAGAACGATCCGGTCTGTATGGCTGTAATCCTGTCTTTTGAATTGTGATAAATTCTCGCAGCTATGACCTTGCTCATCTCCGACATAGTGCAAAGCCGAGGCCTGGTTTCCTCGACTTTTCTAGTGGCGGCCAAACGCATTCTATGGCCCTAAAGGACAGGTCAGCTAATATGTTATATGTTTGGCAATACTGTAACACATTATCGCTGCTGTACTAAATATTTCTCGAAGAGAAAAAAAAGAGATAATTGTGATACTACAGCAGTAATTTGCCTCTAATGTAACTTGTATGCTATGTCTACATATGTCATTCCGCTTAACTGCAATGGAGTGTGTAGAACAGTGCATTGGATTGATGGAGCTTCATGCCATATGGCAATCATTGCAGAAGTCCAGTCCCTTACGCAGAGAGAAATCTCAATCTATCGAGAGGTTCGACGTCACGCTGATCCAATAAGGTATCACCAAAAGCCTGCACGTACAAAATAAATCGAGGACAAGTGCATATGATATAGCGCTCGAATATACAAGATAATGACGGCAACTCTGCCTCGTCACCAACTTGATTGACGCCGATCAAAATCTATGTCTGTTTCACGCACGTGCTTTCTTCACTAAACAGCAAAGCTACACCCTTTGGCGAACTTTGAAATACAGCACTCGTGCAATTCTGCAACGTGTGCTGCGTGTAAGAAATCTAGCAGTTTGAATTGTGACTGCTTCCATCCATACAGTCTTGAATTGTCAATATGGTTACTTTAGAGAAGGAAGGGATGGTGGATTCTCTCAGGCGACGGTAATGTTTCATTCTACACACGCAAAGATGTTGATTGTCCTAATTGCTGATTGCTGGTGCTAACAATTCTCATGAGTCATTGTTTTCAGCATTATCAGTCTTTTAGTATATTGCGAGAGCGTGGCTCCCGATAATAGAACTTTGGTTAAACGACGATTGATTTTTTAACGATGCTGATTTTGAATTGTTTCTATCATGAAAAATGATTCTGTCTGCATGCATTAGCGATCAATAATGATGACGTTGGATGCTGATCCTTTCATTTTCAACTTTTTCGTTGGGGTTTTGTCCACGGGCGGGGCTAAAGAGAGAGATAAAAAATCAGCTGACGAGTCTTTACGTTGGTTTGGCTCCGGGGGCACTGATGGGGTTTTCGCTTTGGTCGAGTGAGAAATGGAGGTTGTGGAGTGAGGCCAGGTAAATCAGCTCGCTGTGAGGAAGTTCCTGCCTCATGCAATACGGAAGGAAATGACTGAGCATGTGATACGTCAATCCATTTGCCATGTCGACAGAGTCGGTGTGGATTGATTTGTGCCGAGTTGACTCTCTCGCTGGATGTGGTAAAGTATGATGGGTGAATTCTTGCCGAGTCCGATGCTACATTGGGTTTAATGGGAATGAATGTATGAGTCTCGGCCGAGGTGACCACTTCGTTTTGTGGACGGGAGAGAGCTAAATGGTATGGTGCAAAGCGGGCTACTCCACCGCCATGCGCATTGGAATGAGATACATGGGGCTTCATCGGATGAGTTTCTACGTCCTCGGCATCCATATGATCGTGATAAAACCGTGTCTTAGCGGAGTGCGTATTACAACTACTGCGTTGATTTACAAGAGCTTGTTTCCTGTTGGTGTGTCAGTCAAATCCAGTATGATCAGTCAGATCCTTGTTTATCAGATTGCTTTCTTTGTGATCTTGAGCGGGAAGACATATATCGATAACCACATTTTCACGATCGTGTATATGCCGACGAAAGTTTTTTCTTTTGTGTGGATTGAGTGAAGAAATCTCTATGTTTTGCTCATGCCACATCTTATGCATAGGGTTCGTTTGTATATCTAGATTTTCACCGGGTTCAACGAGACTTTGGATGTAGTCGCTTTTGATTGGCTTTTTACTCCCAGGAGACTGCTTCATTCCTTCAGCATGACACATCAAACTGTCATGTAGCATATCTTCCAAGGTGGGTGAATCCGGAATGGCTTTACGGGAGGACGACGAAGCGGTTGGTTCATAGTGTTGATTGTTTATACCAACGTATCTTGGCCTTTCAGATAGATGAAAATAATATCCACCATCTCCTCGTTCTATTCTTTTTGAATATTCATCTTGAGTAGATTCTGGAGCTAAATCTCGCCGAAAGGGCAATGTGCCGGACTCATCATCCTTGCGATCGACAAGTGATCGTTTAGTGCGGTCTTCCAATGAATTTGTCGAAGGCATCGTTGCTCCAAAACGAAGGTTACTATTCACCGACGTCATACGCAAGCCAGCGAGTGTTTGTTCCATACTCAAAGCCACTGCAGGAAGTGGCAGAATAAGCAGAAAGGAATGCATGATTGTTTCCACAGCCAAAAGTAGTTTTCTCAAGTCCAAGTTCACAACTGTGAAGAAAAAGAAGGATGGCTGTCAGCGATGGGGCCGGTGGGCAAGTTGACAAATGTTTACGCTTCGATCGGGTATACATATAACCGAGCAAATAGAATCATATAGAAAGTAGACTCATATAAAAAGTAATTATATAAAATAGAACTCTTGTTATCTTGTATGAATCGCTCGTCGAGTCGTTCAGTCTGTCTAAAAGGCATTTGCGCTTTATTCATTCCATATTGAATGTTGCGTGCCTACAGCCCAGTGAGTTCGAAATGTATAGTAAAGTGGGACAAATCCAATGCATTTGGAGTGAGCATGCTGAATACAGCAAGATAATATACCAATTATGCAGTTACAATTTTCCTCCACGTTTGCCATAGCAGACTTGTCTCAAAAAATGTGATATCGTTAGTACTGTACGGTACAAGGACAACGTGATTGCTCACTAAAAACGAGTTTCGTAAGTGATGCATTGTACCAGAACCATCTGCAGAATTATAAAACCGATATAAACTCGTACAGGTAAATATGCAGCATGTTGAGTAAACAAAAAACTGAGCTTATCCATGCAACTTCGAAGCGCAATTTGGCCATGCTTCTCCGCATTTCGAACCTGATACGTTGTATCTCATCCAACAGATATTGTGTAATAGTAGCTACTACTAAGTCAGCATTTGGTCAGAATTCGTGAGGAGTACCATTGTTCAAACACTTTGCAGCCAGTGATTTGATTCTTGTTCCCTTCGTCTAATAGCTCTGTTTTTTACCACTTGTCAACTAGACAACTTACGAGAAGAATGCCGATATTTTCATCTCCGGTTGTTCTGCTGCTTTCTGCACTAGCTTTGGGAATGGAAGAGGAAGTAAATGGCATTCATATGAACAGATTGGAACAGGTGGAATCGCAAAATATTGAGCGATCAGAGCCACAGATATGCAAAAGCTCCTGCATGGATTCGCCACACGTGACGCCGGTGAAGACGAGTCTCCGCGCCAAGACATCATCGTCTCTGAGAAATTCAGTTGAAGACAGCGCTATTCGATCTCTCTCTGATTGCAAGAATGGAGGTGTTAACGCATTGACCTCCGGTCGTTTACTCATTTCAGACTCTGGATCCTCGGTCAGTGCATCCCCGGGTCATTTAAAAAAAAACCACAAGAAGGTTAAAAAAAACCACAAGAAGGTTAAAAAAAACCGTGGACGTGACGATTACCAAGAATCATATAATGGTAACCAAGTTCGTTCGTTCCGGCAAAGTTATCCTATCTTCCATGACTCACCATTATATGACGGACATCACATTCCGAACGGAGCACATACTGGACAACCAGCCCACGGCTTTATAAGTTATACTTCCAGAGAACATCTTTCGGGTCCTTCAGCATATCCTTCTTTCCAAAGCTATCCGTATTCAGCGAATCAACCTTCAGACCCATTAATTCTTGAATCTCAGCACTACTTTCCGCCTATGGATCACACTTTAAATAGGAATCGAGATCCGACTAATCAACATCATCCACCTTCGTTAGAGGCTATTGGCAGGCCGGTAGCGGCGCACGACCATGCAATCGGTCAGCATCATCGAAGTGCAATAAGAAAAGAAGATATAGCGGTACTGGGAAAGAGATTCCCGTTTTTGCACGAAGACATTCCCCACACGATTAACTCTTTGACTCATGTCCAGGATGCTCCATCTCCTTTCGTTTCTAAAGTCTACTCAACTGTTCGTCTACCCGATCCTCCTGCTGGTTCACCTGCGCGTGGTAACGGAATCGACTTGGCACAAACTTCTCCACCCCCATCCACCTTACCTGACGCATTGCGCACTAAGATCAACCTTTCCAGTAAAAATAAGGCGCAAGTAAGGAATGCACACTTTCATCGATCCAAATTCTCTGCTCATGCCAAGAAACTCAGTTCGGTCCATCCTCCCCGCACTCCATATGGTCAAGAAGTTCCCACACCCAAACTTCAACCCTTCTTTCCAACTGATCTTGGAAATTCGAAGAACGAGCCAAAGTCTCTTCCATGGAATGATATGCACCAAGCTAAGGTAGAAACCGACTTCGGCTCAGATCGAGAAATTTCAGCGAGTTCCAGGCCATTCAACGAAGGGATCGACACGCAAAATACTCTTTTCCTAGTTCCCATCAAATCTATTGGAGACTTCGACTCATTCCATCCGGACTCCTCCCATTTCACTGCACAACACGACAATATCAAGCTCCCACGCATTTTTTCGTCCTTACCAATGGTTCACGGTCAGCCTTCGTCACACGCACTCGATCATGAAATTGAACCCGCATCAGATGACTTTTTGTCTCTCTCTTTGGGACTGTCGAAACACTAAAAGAACTAGCCAGCGAGTCCAAAGATGAAAGCGTCAGGTTCTCCTGGTGGAACATTAGCGCATCCAGATGGTGACACCAAGCATGGTCCCATCCATCTTGATCATAAGTGATACTGAGTTACTCCCTCGGTTTGCTAGAATGAATTTTATTTTTGCACTGCTCTTCTTACTTCTTGCATCATCATCAGTGATAATACAACCGACTCGGATCTGCTCGCTGTTCTTTAACTCATCTAGTGGGTGGTATCTTGAGGGTTGAAGGCTTTATACTGTTGCCTATCTGCAAGAGTCGACAGCCGGTGCAAATGATGTAGCCTGCGAGGTAAAGATGCGAGACAGCACGACTGAAGAAAGCGATGCAGCATCTTTGTTTAAGGCACCTGAGAGATCTCTACCATGACCCGGAGTCAGTCATCTTCTGAGACCGACAATGTGTTGCTAGAAAATCATTCCATAGCTAAATGTCTTGCAAGTGGTAAAAGGCTGGTGCCTGCTAAGACCGATCTCAAACCACACTCCAAGTCATTGAGAGGAACAAATAATCGAAAGGAAAAGACCTTTGTACAGAATCAGATTTGTCTGACGACGATGGGGGAGCGTGGGTGTCAAACGAACAAACAGATACACGAGGAGACTTTTAACTACTATAAGGCGTCGACAGTAGTCGAAATCGAATGACGCGATAGGATGAGTGGTTTTCTGGAGTGCTCGTCATTGGTTTGAGCACTTGCCAGCATTGTCATCTAGAAACTGGGTAGCTTTGTAGTCCCTTCTCACATTAATATCTCCACTAAAACTTGCAAAATGTCTATCGAACATGTACGATATACAAGCTAGAAATGGTTGCCAATCAGCAGTGTATCGAACAGATAAAATTTTCAACATTTTCACGTGGTGGATTGAAACAAGGGTCGCTAGACTTCACTTAGATACGACGGCGAAATTCTTGTATTGATCAGTCCCATGCAAAAAGCGAGTATCGCTACTATAGTGGCAGAGCCAACGCTTGAAACGATGGTGCTATTGCAAGTTGTTCCAACAATTTGCCTGACACAATCGAGTTGTATAACATAGTATTGTCAGTGGGACTTTTGCCAAAACAGGGGGCGGGGGTATCTGAATCTTACTCTCTACGATAAAACGGAATTATGATTTACAATTTTAGCAACAAGACAAATAAGTCAGATAATACCAATACAATTATAAATCGGAATGCATACATGCAGCACATGATAAAGCGAATGCAATTAAGAGCTTAACAGCTAAACTGATTACGTAACTTCATTCACTACAGGTGTGTTTGCTATGACCTGGGCGTTTACACTTGGAACAACAACGAATTCGTTTTGAACGTCCTGCATTTTCACCTTGACTCAGAATACGTCGTTCACGCTGCCTCCCAAGTAGCACTGTAGAGTTAGGTGGCTTGTGATAGTCACGTTTCTCCAATTCTTCAAACAGCGGTAACGCGATACTTTTTCCACCATACCAGCGGCAAAGCACTCAAATTGATAACACAAATCAAATGCTGAATAGACTTCTTCATCACGTCGAATAATCTCAAGACAGCTACAAAGTGTTGACATGGTATTCCAAGCTGGTCCATATACATACACGAGCAGCATTTCTCGTCAATGTTCACGCGTCGGTATAGAGTTTGCTTGGGACCGATATGAGAGTCTTGTACAAACGCTATAGAGTTATTACTGGGTTTGACATCCAAAAAACCAGCCTTGTGCTGGTTTTTTCAGCAAATGGTGTGACTATTCTAATCTGCCTTCGTTTTTCCACTTTTCAATTATTTTAGGGATTGAAAATCTTGCTCCATAAACTTTTCCATAACACTGCGAGAAAAATCGTAAGGATACATGTACCACGTAGGTATGGATGGCTGCACCATATTCTGACTCAACAAAATGAGTAGTTCTCCATCCATACACTTTTTTCACCCCAATGCTTGCATACAAAGTCCACTTTTTCAGGTTCCGTATCCATTACGTATTGATTGATCGGACGTATTACTTCCTCTTTCTGCCCTTTCGATTCCATGTCGAGTCGGATGTTTTTCATCTTGTCATTAAATTCTTTCTCGGTCTTCGAACTTTGAAGGTCATATTTTCGCTTCTACAGCCTGAAAAATATTCTGTCGAAATTTGTGCTTTATGTTTCCCATATCGTGACGCGTACAATATCCAACAACAGCGTCATTAATGTTGTTCAATGCTGCATTTAAACCTACAAATGAATTCCGTTACTGTATAGAAGATTACATAGTGAGCTTATCTCCTACCTCGACCACGGTCACATAATGTTGGTGACCCTTCTATTTTCACTCCTGCCAGTATAAAGTGACGTAAGAACCAATCACATTCGACTCGCTTTCTCCATCACAAATTCCAACAGCGAGAATGATATTTGAACCATTTCTAGTTCGTCCTACCAGTATAAGTATTATGCTTTTGTAGCGACCGTGTTTCAAAAACGATCCATCAATCCCAGGAACTCTGCCCACAGCAATTGTGAGCGTCAGTGAAAGGACTCGTAAGACATGCTCTAACGAAGCTGCCTTGATCATCAAACTGAACATCGTAACACGACAAGGAATTTTTGCTGCAAAATGATGAGAGGAGGGACTCAAGATATGTAAATCCACTATCATATCCAACTGATGTTGCTTCTATCATAGTATCACGTGCTCGATACGCCATCCGGCCAGAAATTGTAACACCTTCAGCTGATCGTATTTGTGCAATAATTGCCTTCCCTGGAATTTTTTCATGTGCTTGAAGTGACGTGCTGATGCTTTCAAACTCAACTATTTGGTGACATGTTGGACTTGCTCTACCTGAACATCCAATATGACCCAAATTGAATTTCCCAATTACATATCCTAACGTAATCCCTCGGGTTTTACTGATATTGACGTGGAAGGAGCACAATGTTGTGCTTGAGCAAACTTATCGAAAGAATTTCCCACCGCTTGCTTTCAAATCTAGCACGGCTCGTTTACCTTGCCTTGGCGCAATATTTTTTATGTAGCTTGCACATTCATTCCTTGATGAAAAGTGTTGACCACTGTTCAAGGTTGTAGTGTCCTCCATCGTTGGTTGTACGTGGTTATAAGGAACGACAAAATTTTGCTGCCAGGTTTGTAATTTATTTTTTAACTCAATCGTGAAAAGTAATATTTAACTCGCCCCCTGTTTTGGCAAATTTCCCATTATTTGGCAAATAATTATGAAACGCCCCCTTTTTTGGCAAAAGTCCTTGTCAATGCTTCACACTCTCGTACTCGCTGTGACTTGGCAAGCATATACTTACAGAAGAAGTCGCCTGTGATCTGCAATGACTACCTATCTCCCGCTGCTCAAGTTGCATAACTAGACTAAGAAATTGACAGTCCCTGCAAGCCGCACAAGGCAAATGCACAACTGAAAGAAAAGCAAGCGGGTACATTTAACGAAGATATAGCGATACCTTATTGCAACTTTCATCCAGGTTTACTTCGTTCACAAGAGACAAAATCCGCACTCTCCTACACACTTTGCAGAGCAAAAGAATTTGTTCACGTTCAATACACGATAGCAAGTGAACATCAATCCTAGTGGTAGATCGCTGTCGTCCCTCGAGTGTAACATTCTTCTAGCCTCGCTTTGGGTAACATTATGAAAGAGAACCCAGCTAGCGACGAATTTGAAGTGCAGTCAAGTGTGCAATCCTTTAATAACAGGATGAACTACAAACATAAAAGTAATAGATTTGAACATTTTCTTTTACCTGATTCCAGTCGCTTCTCTCTAAAACTGCGCACTTGTTTTTTGTCTAACATATGGTTTCGTTGGCTCGTGTGTTCTACTTATGATGGTGTTTTTCTCGTCGATTAACACGGCAAGAGATGAATTTTGTCTGGACACAAGTGATAAAGTAACCTCTAAGCATTTGCCTTCCAACCACAAAGATAATGTAAAGTATCATTTTTTCATTATACGAAAAGTGGCGCTGACGCAGATCGCTGCATACTTGTGATTGACAGTCACAAGGCTAGAAATTGATAAAATGTAAAGCCGCCGTTATTTATTTACTTTTTTACATGTTAGCTGCTTTGCTAGTAATCAGATCTATGCAAATGGAAAGAACTTATGCATCCATATCGACTGCACAACGATCGCCTGGTGACCTGCATGTGCTTGTGAAGTATAGAGCTGCTTTCAACCATCTTTTTACGAAAGGTTGCCACGAAGCCACATCTCATCAATCGTGCGCATCCTAAACGAGGATATGACGACCGGAATCAATGCGAAAAACATAATCCTCAAATTTGGTCACCCCTTCCATAACCAATACAAAGAATGTAATCCTCGAATTTGTACAACCCCTTCCATAAACAATACCAGAATGGATGGCAAAGAATCCTTAGTACTGGACACAACGACATTATGAAGGTTTATCCGGTGTGGACTCTTCTTCTACTTCGCATTCTGAGCTGTCAAACTCGCTTTGCACACACCCAATTGCAGACAGCGATTGTCAGCGCCAGTGTTAGCGATAGTCAATCGAGCTTGAACGCATGTCAGCGTTGTATTTTGCTTGATGCTGGTGCTACTCATGCAAAACTGATTCAGCTGAAGGAGAAGAAGCATCGTAAAAGTAACCATGAGATTATAGGTTCTCTACCACAATTTAAAGTTACCGGGTCAAGATTTTGTTTTGCAATATTGTGACACTTTTGCGAAGATAGCAAACTCTGTCAATGTCTGATCGTAACAAATTTCTTCGTATTGAATCCTCATTCGAATATGCCAGTCAGCCATCTGACAGCGGGTATTGATGTACCCGCTCTTGCTACACGGACGAGTCCGGAACAAATGCAAGACAATGAGAAAATTGTATGCGTCCTTCGACTCTATACAAGTGCTGAATGCAGAACATGCCTTAGGCAAAGCAGTGATGCAAAGTATTTTGGAACGTTTCACATCAGCACAGCTTCTCATACGCGGCTATTGTTGCATGTTTTCTCCGCATCAAAAAGCGTTCAAGATATCCTCGACTTATGCTTCGCATCGTCAGCATGTGGCGGTTCGACTTTACAAATACCGAGTGAGGAATGTGAACAACTAATACCCGAAGGACCAATGCGTGGTATTCCTTATACCAATATTTTTAAATACATTCGATACCGAAAGAACCTCCAACCAATAAGTTTCGACGCAGTCCAACGCCAACTCACTCGTAACACTTCAAAAAAGCATACTATATGCATTCGAGCGGAATTTGCCAGTGCACTTTACATCTTACCGTGGATAAATTGTCTGGCAAAAACAACTGATGGTATTGTTGCCATCTTGCAGCGCGAAAACGCGCCGTGTGGATGGAAAATTATTCAGTATTTGAAAATCATCACCCAAGAGTCGATTTCCATACAAAATTGCCACGTCGAGCATTTTGCTGAGTCCATACAGATTCTGGAAGTCGATTTTTGCAATTAGCTGAGCAAAGAATACTTCGATGAACCATTACTCACAGACCAGATGACTATTTGGATGAGTGAAAGAGACCAAGGACTGCAGAAAAACGTCCAAATTCAGCTCTCTAGCAAGTGTATCTGGGTACATCATGATGTCATAGAAGAGAAATGTACTTCATGCATTAGTGGCACGGCTCAATCATCAGAGCGTACTGGTCAACTGGCCAGTACCGCACGGCTTACTCATCAAACATTTTTAGCCATGCTCCAAGAAGGCGTACGTGAAGAAGGTCTCGGTAAATGCGAACATGTCTACAAAGTCGCGATTCGAAATTTGTGCTTGCGAATAACATTTGTCCCGAATTTCATGTGTGCGAGCATGCGTTCACACAATCAAAACCGAACAATCACATTGATAGCAGCGAGCCCCAACTTGGCACTGAACTATTAGCAAGATATGCACGTGACGGCGCAAGAGAGGATTCACCACACCATCCAGACCCTACTGGACAGGCAATTCGATTGTTTGGAGTTGATATTGCCCCTGATGCTGGAATTCAGGAATCAAAAAATATCAAGAGTAATGGAGAAAATATCGGACTAACAAGATATTCGGCTCCAGCTGAACATGTTATATGCCCGACATTGAAACGATCTTGTTCAGAAACAAGCGTTATGCTGGTCCACTACAGTGGTGACAATGCGCAAAGGTCTTTTGAATCTCTCGCGCTCAGATACGATGTAGTGATGTTCTCGATGACGGGACACTATGTCTGGATGTTGTGCGAACTTGAAGACGCTTTCGGCACTGAATATTGCCAGAACTTGCGCATTTTAAAAATATTGCAGCATAAAAACGTTGGTTCAATGCAATCACTGCCTGCTGGAAGCACATTGAATCACTTTGAAGCTACTACCAAATCGCGTAAGAGAAAATGAAGAACGTGAATTCTTTTCGCTGTAGATTTAAAAGTTGGGAGCGAAGCAGAAACTTGATTAACTGAAAATATCGAACAGAGAATAAGCGTATATGACATAAGCACGCTTATCAATGAAATGCCTTCAACTAAAGCAAAAAATAGGCCACGTCTCAAGAAGTGAAAAAGAAAAAATAGCAGACCTTGATACTCGGTAACGTAACGGAATGGAGTATTGCCAAAAATCGAGACCCTAACGAGAAGTTAGAAATAGTCTTGAAGTTTACGCGAAAATCGACAATTTCAACAGTAAACAAGAGATCAAGAAGAATTCTATTGCTTTAGGTATTCGATAAGCTAAGCGTGCCAAAATGGGCGACAGTGCGCTCAGCAAAAATACCACATTACCCAGATTATTGCCGAATATCACCATATAAAAATGCAGTATAAATCTGGGATGGTTGCTACACGTCAATGCTCTGCAAGTCCTCGCGCGTGAAGAGTAGACGGTTCACGCCAAGAACCTTGCACGGCTTACGAGAATTTGAAGACGACGCAGGAAGCACAAGAATCTCGGTCTGCACGACCTTTCCGACTTTGAGCCTGGAGGGCAACTCGACGTCCTTGAAGTACCCACCATCTTGAGATAGCTTGAGCCGACGCTGTTGTTGCGACAGTGATACTGGCCAGAGTCCGCACGCTCCGAAGCCAGCGATCACATTGGCAGGATTGCCCATGATGGCCTTGGTCTACGCGGTGCTCACCGAGCGAATGGCTGTTTTGCGCGCGATGGAGCCTTCACCCCCATTCAGGTTGTACTCGCGCATCACGGCATCGATGCTGGCCTTGAAAGGTTTGACCAGCCACGTCTAGCGGCTACAGGAGGTGATTTGCGTTCGCCGGTAGGAGCACGAGGATGATCTTGAGACAAACCGCATCGCGCACAATCTCACCGTTGTAGTGACTGCTGCAGCCGTCGTATACCAGGATCAGCGGTTGCTGGACAGCAATGGGCACGACGTCCGAAAAGTAGCGGAGCCATCGAATGAATCCCGCGCTATCCATGAGCCCCCGAGGAGCGGTCGTTAAAACAGCACCTGGGACGTTGCACTCGTCCAACACGTCGCCGTTGACACGCTCACCTGGTAAAATGTACAGCGGTGGGCAGACAAAGCCCGCCGCTGACGCGCAAGCGACGATGGTGAGGTGGAAGTTGCACTGAGCGCACTTGCTCCACACGTTCCGAGAGCCCTTGACCACGATCCTCTTCATCTGCCTGCTCTTCTGGGAGAATTCCGTCTCATCCATGTTTAACACTCGATCCGGACTTGCATTGCGCTCGATGACGGGCATCATGTACTCGCTGAAGAACTCTCGTAGACTGTATATGCTAACCTCGTTCCGAGAACGCTTATTAACATGGCTGTCGCGTAGAGACAGATCCGGATGTCGCTTGAGAAGGCATGATACCCAACGTATCGTGAGGAAGCAGGTGCTCCGCGTCACACCTTACTTGGCCCGATATATGTCGTTTGCCTTCGCCAGCACTGCCTCACGGCTGACTGGCAGGCTGTTCTTCTGCATTACGAGCACCCCGTCTAGGAGATCACCCTCCAGTTTTTCTCACAGGATTGGTGGTGGTCCAGGCTTTCGTAGCGTCACGCTGTTTTTGAGCATGTTGGCTTGATGGCGAATCGTTTGCTCCGGAACGCCAGGATACTCGTTACAAACGCGGCCGATCTTGGAGCCCGCGGCATACGCGCGTGCTGCAGCGTCTAGATCTTCTGCTGAGTGGTTCTTAAGACCCGCCGATGACATGATGGCCTTCGTGTTCTCCCCTCCTTTGCCGTGCTTCACGTCTGGGCCAGAATGTCTTGCACGACACATCTCGGCAATAAGCTGGGTAATCTACGTGACAGCCAATCATAGTACTTTGAGCTTAAATTACAAATTGTGATTGGCAGATATCTGTCTTGGGGTAATCGGCAACAAACCGTTCCAATACGTTACACGTAAACCGAGTAGCCAACAAGGTCAGCGAATATAAAGGAACGCCGGCTACATACAGCTAGCGACTCATATCTATACGTGTATATAGCATGCCGAAGGTTGGCTTCTGATCAGGATGTCGGTCGCATAGGAGAGCTTGGACTGCTAGGATTGAGATAACAGGTTGATCACGTCAGAGAAGCTTTTCTTTGGCAATATAACTCCATTACGCTCTACAATATACGTGATTAAACATATCTGTAATCCTTTTCTGAGCGGTTATTTGGATTCTTTCCACGCTGATATATGAATAGTGTCTTCTCGTACAAATGATCCTGAGATGGGTATCTTGACGGGTGCCATGTTTCTGATATGAAATCGATATGAAGCGGAGCCAGTTTAATACGCTCCTCTTGATCGCAAGACCGCCGTTAAGTGTACTGAACCAAACGTTGTGTAAACCAGGAGCAGGGCTTCAGTACTTCAATTTGTCGATAGAAGCTTCCGCTCGGTCGAGACAAAACGCAGCATCACCATGTGCAATAAAAGCCATGATGCAAACAACATCCGCAGATAGACACTCCATTCCCTTTTCGCTGGAGGCACAATCCGACAAGCTGGCATCCAGCACGGTCGGGAGGATGCTACGTATTCCTGTCAAACCATAATATCTCAGTTTGAACGCACTCGAAAAGGAGTTTTTGGTCCGAATCAACTGGTTCTTACGATTATTGAGAGCACAATATAATGGCGAGCTGCATTTCTTTAAACGATCAGAAGCAAGAACGAGAAGGTAGAATTCGAAAGCCAGACGAAACTGAAGCTCTTTTTTTACAAATATGGGGAGGGTAGATGTTTTCGAAATCATCGTGAATCAGTCATAAACATTCGAACTGTTTGTATGTATGGATCGCTACCGAGATGACCAATGTTTTAACAGTGGATAACACCGGTTTGCTTCGCAAGGCTCTCAAACGAGTCTTGAAAATAGAATTGCGGAATTTGTGGGAATAGCGCTGCTTCTTCTTGATGTGCACTTCCCCTGAATACAGGCTTGCACTTGTGCTAGGTGCAATTTAAGTGCTAATGCCAATCGTCGATACAATAAGCCGGAGTCGCTGGGTGGTGCAATTAATCTATGCGTCCCAAAGATTATTAGTCAGCCAATCCTGGTGTACGGTAGAATATCATCGTGGCCGATCTACCTTTGCTTTTTGTATGACAGGTCTCCCTTTGTTAGTGAAATAGCAAATACGCATTGATTTTTGAAGGCTACTAACTTGCGCGAATATTAGGGCAAAGATAAAAAAAACGTCTTTATT